>OU015754.1:80748240-80764588 GCA_907169655.1 Acomys percivali | reverse complement strand
AGAGAGAGAGAGAGAGAGAGAGAGAGAGAGAGAGAGAGACAGTGAATTTGAAGGCGAACAAGGGATATATGAAAGGCTTTGCAGGGAGGAAAAGGGAAGGAGAAATGATGTAATTATATTATAATCTCAAAAATAAAAGAAAATGTTTAGAGAAAAACCCTAAAGAGCAGTGTAGCAGCTAAGTGCCCAGGCTTACACTGCACAGGTGTTGATGATGTAAGTACCCCAGGAATGAATGACTGCCCATGGTAGGCAGGAAGAATTTTTTTTTTTTTTAAGATTTATTTATTTATTTTACTTATATGACTGCTCTATCTGTGTGTACACCTGCAGGCCAGAAGAGGGCACCAGATCTCATTATAGATGGCTGTGAGCCACCATGTGGTTGCTGGGAACTGAACTCAGGACCTCTGGAAGAGCAGACAGTGCTCTAAACCACTGAGCCATCTCTCCAGCCCCTAGGCAGGATGATTTTGCACAAACACTACCTTTGACATAAAGGATTTGGGCACCAGAGGAATAAAGTGTCTGTGTGGGTCCTGGGACTGATATAAACAAAGACCTGAGTCTGTGAGGTATGTGCTGGAACAGCCCAGGGACATCTGCTGGAAATCCAGGTTCTTTGTACATGGAAAATGGCTGGACCAGGGACACATGATTTGAACTATAGGCAGAGACCGCTTATTATGAAAGAGGAAAAAAATCAGTAAATAAAAAAGAAAGCACTCCAGAGAATAAGTGGCCTACTGAGCTGAAGGAACAGTATGCTCTCCAGAAGCCATAGACCATGAGCCGTGCAACCTTTTATAAGACATCCACACAGTGCCAGCATCTCCCATGCTTGTACATGGGAGAATTTTCAGGAGCATGCTCTGTTTGTTGTGTGATGCCCCGGCAAGGAAGGGCATCCAGTCTCTCTCTGCCAATTGAGCTTCTTTCTCATGTTAATTTTGATGTAGTTGTCTCCAGTCTGTGCTGTCTTGTACCAGGACCAATCACCTGAGGATCCCAGAGGGGCAAGGGCATGATTGTTGCTAACTCCACTGTCTTGGAAACAGTGGGGACCAGAAGCCACCGAAAATGACCTCGAACTTGTGAGCTTCCTGCCTCCACCTACTGCGTGCCCCTCTACCTGCTGAGTTGCCAGGATTATGGGTATGGTGCCTCACACCTGATCACATGATGCTGGGGATGGAACCCTTGGCCTCATGCCTGCTAGGCAAGCACCCCATCTAATGAGCTACTTCCCCAATCCTGTGTTAGCTGTCTTCAGCCTCTGTGGTAGCAGCACAGTCTTTAAAGCCTCTGCCGATGTGTGACTCTACTTTGCTGTTGCGTCTCCCCAGGATGTCCTGGCACCCCTCTCCTGGCCTGCCCATGAATCTCAAATACTGGACTTCTGAACTCTTAGCTTCTGATGCGCCTGCACAGATAGTTTTATTCCATGAGACCTAAGCAGTCATGGCCTGCAGATCTCATCGCAACAGAACAAAGTGGAAAACAGGCCTGAACAAAGGTCCCTCTCCAAGTTGAAGGAGAAGGGGGAGAAATACTGACAGTCTCAACTTCATCAAATTGCGTTGCCAAAGACACAAAACCAGCAGTCAAGATATGGAACTCGAACAGTGGACACTGTAGCTTCCAGGTATCTGCAATTGGACGGCCTCCAGTGGAAGCATATTGACTTGAGGCTGGGGAGACATGTCACTGGGTAAGAGTGACTGCTATGCCATCACGAGGCTGCACTGAAAACCCCCAGAACCCACATAAAACACCCACATGGTTGCACATGTCTATAGCCCCATCCCTGTGTGGCCCAGAGACACAGGGATGGCAGCAGCACAGCATGCACCTCTGGTCTCTTGGTGCTCATGGGTAGATACATGTGTGTGCACACATGTACACACATGCACAAATGTGTATGTATCACACACACACAGACACACACAAACTAAAATATATTGGTTCAGTTACTAAGTCAATTATATCATTTCATAGGACTTAGGACCAATTTTAGGGAAAAGTAAAGATAAATTTAGGAAATTTTTTAAAGATTTAATTATTTATTATTATGTATATAGTGGTCTGCCTGCATGTACGTCTGCAGGCCAGAGAAAGACACCAGATTACATTATAGATGGTTGTGAGCCACCATGTGGCCTCTGCCTCTGCCTCCTGAATGCTAGGATTAAAGGCGTGACCATCACTGCCTGGCTTTTTTTTTTTAAACAAGTCTTTCGAATTCATGAAAAGTTGTCACAATTTGGCATGAGGTTCTTTTGACACTGTATATGGGTTATGTTCTCCAGATTCTATGGGGGCTTGGAAGGGCCAATAGACTTATTTTCTGTTAAAACAACAACAAAACAAAACAAAACAAACAAAAAAAACCCTTAAGTCTCATGATCTTAATTCATTCCTCAATAACAAATATTTATATTTATTTTTAGTTTTATTTTATATATATGGGTGTTTCGCCTACATGCATGTATGTGCTAAAGGGACTGTGGACGGCTGTAAGCCCCGTGTGGCTTCTGGAGACCAAACTCAGGTCTTCTGCAAGAGCAAGCACTCTTAACCCCTGAGCCGTCTCTCCTGCTCCCGCCCCGCTCCCATGATAGTTTTAAAAGAGAGGAATTATGGCCCCGTGAGAAGAGAGGGCATCAGAATTTCCTGTGTCCCAGGTTTATTCATAGCTTTCCTTGGTCTATCCTGACCTAGAGAAGGGTAGTCATTAGCTTCTGTTTCTCCTCTGGGCCCAAGATCTAAAATTCTGTGAATTTCCTAGGTTTGATTCCTAATATTATTACACACACACACTACAAAGAAGAAAATGACAATTCAATACATAGATCCTACTGGAGATGTAGTTCAGTAGAGAGCAAGAACCCAGGTCATATTCATTCTTAAACGTTTTTATTTTTTTGCCACACGAGCAAACTACCCCAGGTCAGTCCTGAGAGAGTGGAGGGCACTTGCTGTGTGCAGCACCAGGCTTGCACAGATAGAAAATGAACCCTGTGCAGTGCCAGGAGTCATGGTTGGAGAACTTGAAGAGATTTTAAAAATGGTACTGTCCCATCTCTTTTGTAGGGCAAGAAGTTAAGCCATGGGACAGGTGGCGATTGGCCTGGCCACGCAGTGGCCAACCTGCTAGATTCACCTCCACACCCCACGTACCCTGGAGGCCATGGGATCTTTCTTCTGCTGTCAGTCGGCTCCTCCAGTGTGGTGAGAGGTCACACAGGGCTGAGTCAGTGCCATACTCCCCAGCCAGTGCCTCATGGAAGGCCAGATTCCTTAGCCCAGAGCAGCGCAAAGGCCTGTGTTTCTTCCTCTGTGTCTCTATTCAACGGTCACAATCTTTCCTACTTGTTATTTAATGGGGTGTGCTCCGGGGACACAGGAGACTAAGCGTGCCTTTCTGGCCCCCAACTTTGTCCTGTGACTCTGTGCTTCGGGGTGCACTTACCCCACCCTGACTCTTTCAGTCCCTCCCAACTAGGCACAAGTTCCATACCCCCAAAGACTCAGTATTGTCACCAGGCTGAAGTGTGAAACAACTACAGAGCCTTAGCCTTCTTCAGTGGGTCCCCTCAAGGGCCAGGTGCTGTGTGTGTGTCCTGACTGCAGACAGGAAGCCAGGCCAGAGCTGAGCAGCTGCGTGGACCTCAGCAGTGTTTCAGAAGTGGCAGGGACACAGGTTCAAAGGAGGCAGTCACAGGGGTCAGCCCTGCCTCCTGGCAGCCTTTGGTCTCAGCCTTCTCTGAGGTGGAGGTGGGGATGGCCCTGAGTGGGGGAAGAAGAATTTGAGGTGTACAGCATCATGGCTCCCCTCCCCACTACACATCTCCATTCTCCTTCCCTTCCCTCCTCCCCCTCCCTCCCACACCTCTTCTCTCTCTCTCTCTCTCTCTCTCTCTCTCTCTCTCTCTCTCTCTGGGTAAGGGCAGGTGAATATAACTCAGAATTCTACCACTAAAATCTGATCCAGTTTCTTCATACACACACTCAATTAGCGTACGTGTGCGCGCGTGTGTGCGTGCGCGCGCGGGAGTGCATGTGCATGCGTGTGCATATGTATGTGCCTGTGTGCATGTGTGCCTGTGTGTGTGTGTGTGTGTGTGTGTGTGTGTGTGTGTGTGTGCATGGGTAGGGGGTACATATGTGTGGAAGCAGGGAAAACCTGGAGCATAGTTCCCTAGGCGCCATCTGCCTTGTTTTTTGAATTGAGCCCTTCAATGGGATCTGGGACTCATGGAGTAAGCTAGTCTGGGATGCTCCTGCCTCTCTCCCCCCAGACTTGGGATTACAAGCACATGCCACCATACCCGCATCTTTACACATTGGTTCCTCTCTCTTCAGTGACTGTGCCGCCATCTCCCCAGCCCCTGAACAAGTTTCTTGAAGTGGCCCCGTCCTCAGCACAGGCAGAGCAAGAACACAAGGCTCTTCTGTGCCCATCCTCCGCAGCTCATATGTGTCGGTACAGATGTCCTTGGCCGTGCCTCCCTGGGTCTGTGGTGTCTCGCTGTGACTCTGACCCCTGCTCTTGCTTACTTTTGATGATGCTGATAGATTTAGCCCTTAGACATAGCATTCAGCAGGGCTCCAGCTGTGAGCGGGTGGAGCCCGCCTGAGGTGCCACACCGTAGCGATTGCACGCCATGGAAGGACCTTGGCATATGTTAAGTATCTTGGTGTTGAAGCACTTTGGTCCTGGTCACGGCTCTGTAGACAAATCTTGTCGATTTGCGAAGACTGAAGCCAGACATGCTCCTGGCCTGGCTAGCTGCAGCCCGAGCACCCCAATGCTAGAAGCTCTGAGCCCTCATCCCCAGGCCTGTGGCATGGGGAGCGCTCATCAGGGTGCTACCACACTGACACGGCACTGAGTCACAGGGCAGAGATGGCTTTCCATGATAGCAAGCTGGCAGATGGGAAGATACAGTCTCAGGACTTGGCGCTATGGCGCCCGCCTGCCTCCTTCCGGGCTGCTTAACACTGGCTAATTTGTGCTTGGTGAGTGTCAGAGCTCGCTCTCCAGGGATCCCATTGGCACTCCCTGGCCTTTTGTGCATGGAAGGTTCTTATTAGCGCTTGGGAAATTGGGGGTTTCCTTCCGGGTGGGTTAATGCATATTTGGAAATAAGAGTGTGGATGGTAACCCTGGGAGTGCCCACGGCCCAGCAGTACTTTGGGCTACAGAAACAGTGACCACTTACAGCCGCTGGGAGGGACCCTCTGCATGGCTCCGTGCAGACATGGCTGGAAAGAGACCTCTACAGAGCGGGTTAGGCCGTCTCATGGCTCATTAGCCCCGTGGATGGGTGCCCGGAGGTGGGCAGGAAAGAGCAGGTGGCTTCTCTTGGGAGCACCATTAAACCCTGCAGAGTCTGTGCTTGGCTTTCGGGGACCGCTGCCAGATCCTTGCCCTTGAGTTAATGTTTCCAGGTCTTCCTGTTTGGAGGATGAGGGAAGCTGCGTGAAGGCCTAAAAGAAATGGCAAGTGAGAGCGAAGTCCAAAGTCCCGGACAAGGACAGAGTCGATGGCAGGACAGTAAGGACAGAGGCATCATATTTGTGTGAAGCAAACAGTCAGGGCCACGGCCAAGGTCAGACAGCTTAGGCAGCAACTCAGGAGCTCTGCAGACATCTGAACAGCTGGGGGTTCACAGGCAAGCCAGAGGGCCTTACCCAGTTTGGAGAGCATCGTACCAGGCTGACGAGGATGGTTGAGTTCTGCACCCCAAAAGCCATAGTCACCCCAAGTGAGGAACACGGTTATCTTTCCATCCACTCTCCCTCAGCGGCCGGCTTCAGGGCTGAGCTGTGGAAAGCCAGGGGACTCTGACTCACTCACCTCCTCTCCAGCCTCAACATACTTCTGGGAATGTGAGGCACATTTTGAGCGACCAGACAGGACATTCCTGAGCTGGGGCTAGTAGCAGTAAATAAGTCAACCGCCCACTTCCTCTCCGTCAACACTAAACAAAGGCACTTGAAGCTCACACGCCTTGGGAAAGAAATGCGAGTTGCATGGGGCACCCAGCAGAGTCCAGCATTCTGCCCCAGTGAGAGCCATGGACAGGTACAGCTGCCATTGTCTCCTTGCCTTTCCACAAATAGGAAAGATGTCTGCCCTCTCAGGTATGTGACATTCAAGACACAACTGTTCCTTAACCCACGCTCACAGGGCATCTAGGAACGCGTCTTTTCTGCGGGGGGTGGGAGGTGGGGTAGACATGGCTGGTTTTGGACATTTGAAGTCACAAATGACTCCACAGACCTTTGACCTGTAAGTAAATGTGTGTTCATCCGAATCCCAGAAAAACATTATCTATTAACAAGACAGTAAACAGACAAGCGTGGCAAGCTTGGGGGGTTGGGGGTGGGGGCAGCTGGAGGCAGCGAAGGGTGCAGAGGACCGGGTGAAGGGCACTGACCTCACCAGGGACAGCCATCACAGTGGAGATGGGACCTCACAGAGTGTGGTGCAGTGGACCATGGAGGGGACGACTGTGCTCAGGGTGCTGAATGCTAGGGACAGGGAGGCCCAGACACAGAAAAGATATCTGAGCTGCGTGGGACCCAGTCTGCTCCGGTGACCACGTTTCAAAGAACCGTGAGACCAAGGTTGATGCAGAGCTATGGTGGAGGTTCGGGCACACAAGTAGCCAGACTCTATAACGACTAGATTTACAGGGGCTCCTAGAGCTCTGGTAGGACAACTCCAGGCCTTACAGTCCTACACAGAAAGTGACATTGCCAAAGTGCCACAGCAAGGTCATCTTGAAGGCACTTTGACCTTTGACCTTGAAGGGGCTGATGGTAAAGGAGCAGTCAGGAGAGTCCAACCCTTGCTGTCAACAGGCTAGACCAGAGTGGGACTCCCCTGCCCAGCTCCCCTCTAGAGAGCCCCTTGACTGCAGTGATGCTTAGTTTTTACCCAAGGTACCTCAACTGCCTTGAGAGGCACAGCCCGAAGTGGCAGGCTGCTACTGTCCCATCTTACAGACCAAGAGTCTGTCCAGACCAAGGGTTTGGAGAGAGGAGATCACCGCTCACAGTGATGCATCCAGGAAGCAGCAGGGCCTGGATTCAGCAGAGGTCTGCTGGACTCCAGCCACGCCCAATCAGGTGGGGTATGGTTAACTAAGGAGGAGAGAGATGTTTTGGTGATTTCTACCTAGGAGCCTCAGAGGGCAGCTGACTGACAAGGGCAGGCACGTGAGGAAGGAGGCGGTGTTGGGTGGATGAAATTGTAACTGTATCGCAGGTGGTGACAATACGGGTGAGCAGAGTGGCCAGACAGCCCAAAGTTCTTTCGAAAGGCAGACTAAGAAGAGTTCTGTCTTGGGAGAAGGCGAAGATGTTTGTAGAGATTATAGGCAAGTTTGTGACGCCTCAGTCATCCCTGCGACGGCCCATGCTGTGCCCCTCCATCACCTTCAGTGTGTGGGTGAAAAAGTGGAGGCTTAAAGGTCACATGTTCCCTTCTGCGTCAGTGAGACGGTCAGTGGGGGAAGAGCTGAGTTCACCAGGACCCGCACCCGAAGGAGAGAACCGACTCCTCCAAGTTGTCCTCTGCCTCCACACGTGCATTGCGGCCTGTGTGCAGTCCCCAGATAAGTGTAATTAAAAGAAGAATTTTTTTATTCTTAAAGAAAGGAATCTTGCCGGGCATGGTGGCGCACGCCTTTAATCCCAGCACTCAGGAGGCAGAGGCAAGTGGATCGCTGTGAGTTCAAGGTCAGCCTGGTCTACAAAGTGAGTCCAGGATGGCCAAGACTGCATAGAGAAAACCTGTCTGGAAAAACAAAACAAACAAACAAACAAAAAACAACAGAAGAAGAAGAAAGACAGACAGAAAGAAAGAAAGAAAGAAAGAAAGAAAGAAAGAAAGAAAGAAAGAAAAGAAAGAAAGAAAGAAATCTTAAGCCCCAAGGAAGTAGAGATTCTGGAACTTGGGCTGAAGTATCACCCGCACACAAGCAGGTCTGAGTATATCAACACAGGGAGAATTCTACGATAAGAGTAAAAGCACATCCAGCGGAAAGGAATTAAAATGGAATTTGCCTTCGCCACATAGGGAAGCACAACACAGCGGTACATAGACACGGTACTGCGGTTCGAATGCCTCCCCCAGATGCACTTGACATGTAATCGCCAGTCTAACAGCTAAAAGGAAGGTCTACAGGAAATTGTGGTATCACCTTTACCTGGATAGTTACACCAAGCAGAGCTTCTACCATACTTTCCCATCCAATTCTCTTCAGACAGGCCGACCCCAGCTCACTCGCCTAGATCCTCCATATTAACTTGTAACACCATCCACCCTGACTCAGTGGTCTCTGTCCCTCCTTCCCTCTCCAGCGCCCTGTAAGTACCCGGTTGACTCAGTCTTCCTCTCTAACCTGCAGCTACAGCCTTAGTCAGAGTTCCTCACCATTTCTTCCCTGCCATCACTGGGCCAGCCCCTGTTAATACAATCTCTTCTCCCCAATACCACAGGCAGTGCAGCAACAGAGACCCGAGTGAGCACAAGTACAAACTGGCTTTTCTAATGCTCAGGTTATTATCCAATTATCATCCAAATTATTCCCTTGCGAGAAACTCCCAAGGGGCTCAGGGGTGAGGAACGTGGCATGTGAGTGATTTAATGCTCCCATACCTGAGGGTGAGCACTCTGCCCCTCCCAGTTCTACAACATAGATATTTAAAGGAGGTTTGGGAAGAATTTCAATTTGTGCTTGGCCGCTACTGCTTTATTTCTCTTTTTACTGAAAGAATTAATTTTAAAACATCATCTACCAAAGCGCCATCCTCCCAGAGTTTCTGTTCGGTTTGGTTTGGTTTGGTTTCCATTTTGCACGTGTAGTTTTTTTCTTTCTTTCTTTTACTAACTAGCAGGCATTTCACCGATTTTATCGTATGGAAATTTACCACCACCATCACCTGCAAAGAGTCTAAGAAACAGGGTCAGGAGGAAGCTCAGCTCACCCCCTTCCTGATGCTCCAAGTGAACCTTAAATAAATAAAAACAAAAATTAATTGGGAAGAGGTGCCATCTGTGTCCATCTTTGTAAGAATAACAAGCCACTTGTTTTTTCAATAAAGACAAAAATTTGGTATAGAAGACCTTCAGTGTGAAGAGACAGAAAGATCTCCTTTTCAGTGAATATAGTGTTTTTAACGTAAAATGTCCCCTAGAGTGAGTCATTGGGGGCTGGTCCTTGACTTTTCTCAGTCTGCTCCATTTCCTGTTCTCTCTCTTCTTCCTGTTCCTCCAAGATGGGAGGCAGGAAGTCTCAGCCAGCACAGCCCTGTTCCCATGGGGCATCCCACCACCATGCCTCAAGCTGTGAGCTGTGAGCTGTGGGCTGTGAGCTGTGGGCTGTGGGCTGTGGGCTGTGAGCTGTGGGCTGTGAGTTGTGGGCTGTAAGCTGTGGGCTGTAGGTTATGGGCTGTGGGCTGTGAGCTGTGTGAGCTGTGAGCTCTGTGAGCTGTGTGAGCTGTGGGCTGTGAGCTGTGTGAACTGTGAGTTGTGGGCTGTGGGCTGTGAGCTGTGTGAGCTGTGAGCTATGAGTTGTGGGCTGTGGGCTGTGAGGTGTGGGCTGTAGGCTATGGGCTGTGGGCTGTGAGCTCTGTGAGCTGTGAGCTCTGTGAGCTGTGTAAGCTGTGAGCTCTGTGAGCTGTGAGCTGTGTGCTGTGAGTTGTGGGCTGTGGGCTGTGAGCTGTGGGCTGTAGGCTATGGGCTGTGGGCTGTGAGTTGTGTGAGCTGTGAGCTCTGTGAGCTGTGTGAGCTGTGAGCTCTGTGAGCTGTGTGAGCTGTGGGCTGTGAGCTGTGTGAACTGTGAGCTGTGGGCTGTGGGCTGTGAGCTCTGTGAGCTGTGAGCTGTGAGCTGTGTGAGCTGTGAGCTGTGTGAGCTGTGAGCTGTGGGCTGTGAGCTGTGAGCTGTGTGAGCTATGGCCTGTGGGCTATGGCCTGTGGGCTGTGGCCTGTGGGCTGTGAGCTGTGGGCTGTGTGCTGTGTGCTGTGGGCTTGTGGGCTGTGAGCTGTGAGCTGTGTGAGCTGTGGGCTGTGAGCTGTGGGCTGTGAGCTGTGGGCTGTGTGAGCTGTGGGCTGTGAGCTGTGGGCTGTAGGCGGTGGGCGGTGGGCGGTGAGCTGTGGGCTGTGAGCTGTGAGCTGTGGGCTGTGGGCTGTGGCCTGTGGGCTATGGGCTGTGGCCTGTGGCCTGTGAGCTGTGTGCTGTGTGCTGTGAGCTGTGAGCTTATAAACCTTTCCTCAGCTAGTCACCTTGTTACAAGCGCGAGACAAGTAACTAACACACCTTTTTGAGTGTCCCCTGGGCACTTGGCACCTCTTCTCCGCAGGGGCTCTTTAGATTAATTTTTATCTCCTTTTTTCTTCCTATCCCTCCAAAGAGACTGAGATTCATAGAGGTGAGTCAGTGTGTGTGACTCCGTGGTGATTACTGCCTTGACTGTGATAAGGGCCCACCATGGATATAACCCACAGAGCTGGGATAAGCTTCTGCCTTGGAGGGCCTAGAAGACCATACTGAAGAGCAGTGCACTCTGGGAAGAGGTCCCAGCTCCAGTTCGTCTCTCCAGAGGATGAGATGAGGAATTATGAGTACACAGGAGATGGTTGCGTCCACCTCACCTTCTGACTCCTAGCCCAAGCCTCTAGCAGGTCTGGAGAATATTCAAACATCCTCTAGTCATATTTTCAGCACTTTTTTTTTTTTCAACTATACAAGACTCAGTTCCATGCAGCAGGTAGGAAAGTGTTCTAGCAGTGTGAATACAATCGCATCGGGGCCCAGTTTGTAGCTCATGAGTTCTGCTCAGGACAGACTGCATCAGCATCTTCAGAGCAGAGCCCACCCGTGCTGTTGTGGTGGTCCTCAGCTCTCTGGTCCTCACCTGCTTCTCTCACTCTGGACCTGACCATACTAGCTGATGTGAGGATCCCCCGATGTTCCAGGCTTGTCCCAGGGCTGGTTCCTCAAGATCTTGAGGTGACTGTCCTTTCTTTCGAGTTCCTTTCTCCACTTCACTCCCACTCGTAGAAGACACCTTCCCTCATGTAGCCTTGAACCTGTAGTCCTGCCCGTTGGGCCTCTTTCATGCTCCCATTTTGTTTCCTTCTCTTTTTGCCTCTTTCTGGGTTATTTCCTCCAGCGTGCCCTGGGATTCATGTTCCTGAGAGCATGGTTTCAATTGTCCAGTGCTGAGTGTCACGTCCCTGGGAGGAGACACACGGATTTGTGGGGAGGAATGAGTATGCTTTGTGTTGCTGTCAAGGGGAAAAGTGTGGTTTTAGTGGTGGAGAAATCCAGAGTGTAGAACTTCAAGAGACTTAGGGTCTGTCTCGCCTGTGACGTCATCCCTACGGACTCTGCCCACAGCTGGCAGTGACTGAAAGCTGCTCACAGCCCAGTCAACAAAGCAGCCACTGAGGCGACCCTGTGACATGATCCCATGGTCGGGGGCTGTTACTATCAGGAACTAATTTAATCTTTCCTGATCTGCCTCTTAGCATCACGTGTGTTGTGCATGCAGAATGTACAAAGATAACTTCCAGTGGGGCCACAGTGAGAGGGCAGCGGACGAGCCCCAGCAGGCAGTCAGTAGTGAGGTACAACCCTCATCTCCAACTCTGCCTTCTAACCATGCCTCGGTGTCGAGAAAACGCAAAATGACAAATGAAACAGGATAATGCAGGAAAGCGAATATCCTGAGAGCTAGCATGTACGAAGTGCATGCCACGGTTTCCCCCAAAAAGCTCGAGAAAGGATGGTTCAGAGGCCACCCCCACAAAAGGGTAGAGGTCCAGCGGGTGAGATGAACCTACATGGCAGCCCCAAGTGGCCCCTGGAAACCAAAGGCAAAACTATGGAGGAGGAGAGGGGGTCAGGAAAATAGAGGTGGAGGGAGGGATTCAGGGAGGAGGGAGGTCCGCTACTTGGAGAGCTCCGTGTGGTGAGCCAGCTATAACGTGGGTCAACTTAAGGACAATGACGTGCTATCTTTTAGGTGTCCAGGTAGGATCGGAAGGACACAGAGGGACCCCAGTAGTGTCTTCAAGGGATCAGGTCAATAGATAGTTCTGGGCCTCGTTCTGGGAGAGGTTGAGACTAGACTCTGGAGAGATGCAGGCCCCGGAGGAAGCCACCCTACAGGGACACTGAAGAAGGCTGTGTACATGTAAGGAAAGAGACCCAGGGTCAAAAAAGCTCAAGCTGAGAGAACCCCAGAGACCCACCAGGTCCGGCAGCTCAGAGGCACCAAGAGGTACATTAAAGATTCCGTCGCTCGTTGACTCTGCTGCAGATACCCTTGCCTGGTCCTCCATGAAAACACAGTTGAGGGTTTAGGGATGGGAGACATCTAATATGGCATGTTTATCGGCATCCTCTGTATCTGTAAGGGACTGGTTCCAGGATTCTAGCCACAGACAAATCTGAGGCTACTCTGTTTTCTTGTTCAAAGCACATATCTGTACATAAATGCACCCAGTTTCTGCCACACGTAATACAAAGGCTGTGCGTATAATGGTTCCCTGTGTTGCTTAGGGCATAGAAAGAAGTATGTAGTGTCTAGCATAGACATATTTTTAACTTGAATTTTTTAATTTATTTTTATTTTATGTGTCTGGTTTGCCTGTGTGTGTATCTGTGCACCACATATATGCAATGCCCACAGAGATCAGATGAGGGCATCACATCTTCTGGAACTGGAGTTACAGAAGCTGTGATGCTCCACATGGGTGCTGGAATTGAGCCTGTGTCCTCTGGAAGAGCAGGAAGTGCTCTTAACCACGGAGCCGTCTCTCCAGGCTCTAGATGTAATTTTTCTTTTCTGAGACAGGGTTTCTCTGTGTAGCCTTGGCTGTCCTGGACTCGCTTTGTAGACCAGGTTGGCCTCGAACTCACAGAGATCCGCCTGCCTCTGCCTCCCGAGTGCTGGGATTAAAGGCGTGCGCCACCACACCAAGCCTAAGAGAGAGAGAGCTTTTTAAGGAACAGGACATTCTTTTCTTTTTATGAGATAGTGTTGCACTGTACAGCCCTGGGACTTGCTGTATACACAAGATTGGCCTCAAGTTTAGAGAGAGCGGCTTGCCTCTGCCTCCCAAGTGCTAAGGTTTAAGGTGTGTACTACCTGGCCAAAGTCAGATGTCCTTCCTCTGGGATGAGTTGCCAGCTTCCAAATGACAGCTGCCTAGTTTATTTATAAATTTAAAAGCCATAAAAATACCAGTTGACATGCCACCATGGATGGGGGATGGGGGGAAATCTCCATAATGCCTCATCCTGTATAAAGATTTATAGGTAACCAATGACTAATGTGTTTGGGGGGTGGGGGGGCAGTCAGTCTTCTCCAGGCTGAGCCCCAACTGTTAACCCAATACCAATGGTCAGTCATAATCACAGTGACATATGAGCAACACTGTATGGGCTCATAAGGTTCTGTTTATATCCTTACTTATATAATTAAATGTATAAAGAAAAAGAGGCAAGCTGGGTGGTGGCAGTGCACACCTTTAATCCCAGCATTCAGGAGGCAGAGGCAGGAGGATTGCGTAAGTTCAAGGCCAGCCTGGTCTACAAAAGCAAGTCCAGGATAGCCAGGACTGTTACACAGAGAAATCCTATCTCTAAAAACCTAATATAGAATATATATATTTGTGGGAATCAGTGTGAGCCCCCTAAAACATGCCACCTGGACAAAGGTACTATTTTGAGCTACTGAAAAAAAAAAACACATACAGGAAAAGTCTCCAGCCCTTCCACTTCCTGCCTGAGTACATTCTTCGTTCTCCCCAGCCTTGGAGGTGAAGCAAGCGTTCCCTCCTGCCTGTGCCTGAGCTGGGTCTGCGCCATTCCCTCCATCCATTTCCCTTTCCACGCTCATTTCTCCGGGTCTTCTCACGGTCCAGCAATCTACCCTTTGCTAACATGGTACATGAGCCTCCTCCTCCACATACCAAGCTTAACCACATCCTTGAGCCTTTTCAACAGAGGTCTCTGAGCAAATGCAAGTCGTGATGTTAATTAAAACCTGGATGCATTTCCCCTTATTGATCTGTCGCTTGCCGTTCCACCCCAATATGCTGGTTGGCTTTTTGTCGGTCTGGCACAGGCTAGAGTCATCTAGGAAGAGAGACACCTCAGCCGAGAGGACACCTCCGTCAGGTTGGCCTGCGGTCAAGTCTGTGGGACGGTTTCTTGATTGATGGTGTGGGAGGGCACAGCCCAGTGGGGTTGTGACATTCCTGAGCAGATGGCCCTGGGTTCTATAAGAAATCTGACGGAGCAAGCCACGAGGAGCAGGCGAGGCAGCAGCATTCCTCTATGGGCTCTGCTTCTGTTTCTGCCTCCAGGGTCCTGCCTTGACTTCGCTCAGTGGACTGTGACACAGGACGCAAGCTAAATAAACCCCTTTTCCTCCCAAGTTGCTTCTGGTTATGATCTAGCAAGCTAAGACACTTGCATACCCTAGGTACAGCAATAAGAATATAGAGGCTTCCCCTTCCAGTCCCAGGCGCTGTGGGAGCCGTGGGTTACCGTGCAGACATGGCCAAGTCCAAGAACCACACCACACACAACCAGTCCTGCAAATGGCACAGAAATGGCATCAAGAAACCCAGTCACAAAGATACGAATCTCTTAAGGGGGTTGACCCCAAGTTCCTGAGGAACATGCGCTTTGCCAAGACGCACAAGAAAGGCCTGAAGAAGATGCAGGCAAACAACACAAAGGCAGTGAGTGCCCGTGCAGAGGCCATCAAGGCCCTTGTGAAGCCTAAGCCCAAGATGCCAAAGGGCGCCAGCCGCAAACTCAGCTGGCTCGCTTTCATCGCTCGTCCCAAGCTTGGGAAGAAGATTCGAAGCTACGTGAGCAAGGGTAGTAGGCTCTACCAACCACAGCCTAAGATTCAAACCAAGGCAAAAGCCGCAGCTAAGGCCCAGGTTGCAGCCCCAGCTCAGGCTCCCAAAGCTGCCCAGGCCCCTGTGAAGGCCCCATAGAAAAGGCTTCTGCCTATGTGAAGACAGATGGACTGGTGTGACACACCTACCTACACACTACTTACAGATGACCAGTGTCCTATGCTGTTTTTACAAATAAACCTGAGGCAAGCTCTGTTTAAAAAAAGAAAAAGAAAAAGAAAAAAAGAATAGAGGTTTGGCCACTCTACTCTCCAATTAGACTAAGCGCGCAGAGATGAGACCGCATGCTCATTAATCTCCTCAATGATGTCATCTGCGTGGGGTCCGTTTGAACGGCTGCCTAGACTTGTTGGTATTCTCTCCAGCACTCCCAACAACATCTACTTCTAGAGGCAATCAATGGGCAAGATTGATTTCCCAACCTCAATCAATATCTGTACGCTGACAAAACAAGCGTAGTCACTTTTTCCCCTGGAGGGGTCTCGCTGCCCGGCTGCTGCCATAGGCTCTGGCATCACTGATCACAGCCTTACTGAGTCCCAGATGGGAAAAGATGTGAAGGGGGGGGGGGGGGGGGAAGTGGCTCTGTTGGGACAGGCCTGGGGATGGTCACAGTGTGAGGCAGGTATCATCACAGTTGTCACCGCCAGCATCCTCGCTCTTGTCGCCCCCAGTATCAGCTCGTCTGCGGGGACATACTGGCTGAGTGTCACGGGCACAGGCAGAAATCAGAATCCTCTTGGGACCAAGATGAGGACATCAGGGAGGAACGGAAGCCAGCATGCCGGCCTGTGTCTTCCTGGGTGAAGGGAATAGCAAGCACTCACTGGCATCCAGGTCCTAAGAGAAGAGGACCCAGCTAAAGACCTGCGAGAGCCTATGGGAGGGTGTCTTAGCTTCGTTTCTGTTGCTATGATAAAACATTCTGACATAGCAACTGAGAGAAGCTAGGTTGCCATGGCAGCGGGAACTTACACCAGGTAACTGCATCTATCACCAAGAGCAGAGACAGGGACTGGAGTGATGGCTCAGCAGTTAAGAACATTTGCTGCTCTTGGAGAGGACCAGCGCTCCATTTCCGGCACCCACATGGTGGCTCGCAACCGTTCTCGTGACTCCATTTCCAGGGTGTCCAGTGCCTCCTTCTGACCTCTGAGGGTACCAGGCACCCATGTGGTACATGCACATACATGCAGGCAAAATACTCACATACATAAAATAGATAAATCTAAAAAGAATTTTTATAAAAATAAGTTCAAAGAGAAATGCATTCGTGTATGTAAGTATTCAGCTTGCTTTTTCCATTCCTATATATCCAGGACCCAAACTGAGGGGATGGCGTCGCCCACAGTGGTCCCTCACAACATAACCACAGTTGCCCTCCCC
>OU015754.1:80729441-80747102 GCA_907169655.1 Acomys percivali | reverse complement strand
TTTGGTTTTTTGTATTGGTTTGGTTTTTTGTTTTGGTTTGGTTTTTTGTTTCGTTTTGGTTTTTTGTTTTGGTTTGGTTTTTTGTTTTGGTTTGGTTTTTTTGAGACAGGAACAAGGACAGCTTGATTCCGCTCCTCCTCTTCCACACCCTCATCTCTTTCCTGGCATGGAGCCCGCCCCTCGCCCACCCTCAGGACTCTGGCAGCAGGCCAGTGCTGTGGACTGCTCACCAACCCTTGGCTCGAAACCCCCTCCTTCCTACTATCGATCCTCTGCCTTAAGGGCGTGAACTCTTGTCAAAGCCTCCATTAGACTGCTGTCTGTCTGTGTTGTTAATAGACCTCTTACCCAAAAGGACAGTCCACCTCAGCGCCCCCTCGAATCCCCAAACTGAAACCCTTCAGGTCTTCAAGGTGTAGGGAGACATTCCTTCTCCAGGAGGCTTCAAAGCCAATCATATCCTAGCACCTGCCTAGGGAAAAAAAAACTTCCTCTGCTTCCTTAGGTCCAGTGACTAGGGCCTGCAAGCCAGACTCAGAAAGACACATTAACAGGAGAAAAGGAATATAAAATTTATTAGATATTAATATGTTAAGAGAGGGTTAAGGAAGAAAAAAAGGCAAAAAAAAATCTCATGATGGGGGAGGGGGCAGGGAGACAATAGAAAGGAAGGTGCAACAGAAGATTCTATGCCTCAGGAGACAGGGAGGGGCAGGGCGAACCCGGTGAGCAAAAGGAGGGGATGCTCACTGGTAAGTGCTTGCAGAAGTCAACCCCATCAATAGATGTGCTGTCCCTGCTCTCATCCTGATGGTGCTGGTCCCCGTGACCACCACCTAGCCTTGTGAAACACGGCAGGCGGGACCCAACGGCAGAGGAAGCGGCAGGTGGCTCCTCCTAACTCCCCCCTCCCCCCGACACACACACACACACACACACACACACACACGCACACAGTGTTATAACAGAAGAAATGAAAGCTGGGTTGATGCAGCACCGTTGGGTATTTGGATTTGACTCTTGGATCCAGCACATCTTAAGACCCAGAATAAAGGAATCATAGCTGGCAGCAGAGCACGTGGGCCAGGGGCAAGAAGGCCCTTGCCAGGGGTTGGCTTCCCAATTGTGGACACATGTGGGACAAACTCCATGAAAGCCCAGTGGATCAAGGCAGCCAAAAGGCTTTGGGGAGGCTGAGATACAAAATACAGGATTGCCTGGAGCCATGGAGTCAGAGTACGGGGAATTCCTGTACTCTGTGGCTCTGCTCTTTTCCCTGGGGCAATCCATAGGCAATCTTAGTGGCCTGGGATATTCCTGGGTGAGCAAGATGGAGGCCTTGGCCCACAGAGCAGGATGAGTGAAGGACAGGGAGGGACTCAGTGGGGCACAGAGTTCTCCTCCTGAATCTCCACACACCTGACCTGAAGTGACAGTGTCATTAACTGCTGCTATCATAAATGCAAAATGGCAGGTCCAGGGGCTCAGGCCTCAGAGAAGACTCTGTCCCTCTTGCTGATGCCCTGGCATGCCCATAGGCCCCAGGGAGTGGCTGACACCCAAGCCTGGCTGGTGAGATGCTCAGGACAGGCACATGTCAGAAGCATGCCAGGCAGAGACAGTTGGAAGACTGCCAACAGGGAGCGCAGGCAGCTGCCTGGGCACTGTGAGGTGCTGGTGCCTGGGCCTGTCCCTATAGCCAGCTTCCTAGAGCAGGCCTTGTTTTGGGGTGTGGGATAGTGCTGTTGCTCCATTGGTAGAATGCTTGCCTAACATACAGGAAGCTCTGAATCAATCTCTAGGAGCCCAAGAACCAAGTGTGGTGCAGCTCCCGGGAGCTGGGGTTCCAGGTTATCCTCAGCCACGTGAATAAGCCTCAGCTTCTGAATAAAACAAACTTCTTATAAACCTTATATTTCAAGCTAATTATAGATCCCCCTCTAGCTCACAAGTCTCCTAACCCTAGCACAGTGCCAGGACCCAGGACAGTGTAGATGCATCGTGCAGAGGCCTGGCTGTGTTTAAGGCTTGCCTCAGAGCCCTCTTCCTAGAGACAGCTTCACCAGTGCCTTTCCAGGCCATGTCTTCCAGCCTAAGCAAACCTTGAGGTTTGGCCAAGTGTAGCTGTGGTCCTTGATGGTCCAGCTAGGGTGTGGCAGCCATTGCCTAGCAGAAGGCTGGGGCATTGAAGCTGCCTCAAGAGTAGACTGCAGGTCCCGTAGCCAGACTGGAGGACTTGGTAGGGTTGCGGCCGTGAATAGAGAAGCCAAAGCAGGAGAGGCTGGACTTCATGGGGGGTGGGGGGGCACAGAAGGGCCAGTGGGAGGTTCCCAAGGTCCATGAGCCCTGTGGGTGCAGATCCAGGTCTGTGTTCGAAGCGGTGAAGTTGGGAGCTGATGATGAGTTGTCCGGAAATGTGAACAGGGTGGGGTGACCAGGCAGGAGTGAGGGGTGGAGGAGGTGGCTTAGGAAGTATGTGGGGGCAGAACCAGCAGAGCTGGAACCAGTAAGAGGAGGTAGGAGGAAGAGTGGAGATGAGGAGGAGGAGGGGTAGGGAGGAGGAGTGTACACACGCACGCGCACACACATACACACGCACGCACACACACGTGCACAATCACGTAATAAGTAAATATTTAAAAAATTAAAAGGGGGTCGGGCATGGTGGTGCATGCCTTTAATCCCAGCACTCGAGAGGCAGAGGCAGTTGGATCACCGTGAGTTCGAGGCCAGCCTGACCTACAAAATGAGTTCAGAACAACCAAGTCTACACAGAGAAATCCTGTCTTAAAAACAAAACAAAACAAAACAAAAATTAAAAGGACTCTGGTGAGGGAGACAGACAGACAATAAAAGTAAATGCATATGTGATACGGAGTCCCTAGGGCTCAGGGAAGAGTCTTTTAGTTTTTGTTTTTGTCTTTTTGTTTTACAAGACAGGGTCTCTCTGTGTAGCCTTGGCCATCCTAGAACTTGCTATGTAGACCAGGCTGGCCCTGAACTCACAGAGATCTGCCTGCCTCTGCCTCCCGAGTGCTGGGATTAAAGGAGTGCGCCACCACTTAGCTGGGAAGACAATTTTAGGGCAGAGGCCCCAGGCAGTTTCAGTGTTAAGTCCTTAGACAGAGAAAAGGGCCAAAGCACAGTGGACAGCCAGGACTGTAGCGGCGAGACAGTGGAGGAAGCCTGGAGCCAGGCATGCATGTCAGGTTTGGTGTCCTTCTCAGGAAAGTCACCTGAAAGTACTATGTGGGCTGGAGCCTGAAACAACTGTGTAGGAAGGGGGAATTCTCAGGGTGGTGCCCGAGAGTGGCTGCTGCTAGATGTCTGAGAAGCACAGCAGGCCACAGGGGACAGCCATGAGGGGACAGCCACGGGGGACAGCCAATGATAAAACTGCCGGGCCCTGCTGAGTTGGGGATAGAAATACGTGGTGTCAGCTTTTGTCACTGTGACAAAGGTCTGAGATAACCAGCGTTTCCCCGTTTCTTTATTCGTTGTGTGTGGAGATGGGAGACAATTGCAGTTGGCAATCTCCTCCCGCAAGACGGGTGCTAGTGGTTCAAGTCCAGCTGTCAGGCTTGGCAGCAAGCACCCGTACTTGCTGAAATCTCTCTTTGACCCAAACAGCCGACTTCTAAACAGAAAGGGATTGCTCCAGCTCACGGTTCTAGACGTTTCAGGCCATGGTCAGAGGACCTGTGGTGTGGCCACGCATCATGGTGGGGAGCTTGTAAAAGAGTTGTTCAAGAGAGAAGGGGCTGGAGAGGGATGGCCCAGTGGTTAGGGCACTCGTTGCTCTTGCAGAAGACCCAAGTTCAGTTCCCAGCACCCACATAGTGGCTCACAGTTTTGAGTAACTCTAGTTTCAGAGGACCTGACACTCTTGGACCTTCAAGGACGCGTGGCACACATGTGATACACAGCCGTTCATGTAGACAAAACACTCACCATATAAAACAGTACATCTAAAAAATATTTTTCTTTTTCTTTCTTTCTTTCTTTCTTTCTTTTTTTTCTTTTTTTTTTTTTTTTTTTTCTTTTTTTTTTGAGACAGGGTTTCTCTGTGTAGCCTTGGCTGTCCTGGACTCACTTTGTAGACCAGGCTGGCCTCAAAACTCACAGTGATCTCTGCCTGCCTCTGCCTCCCGAGTGCTGGGATTAAAGGCGTGCACCACTACACCTGGCTTAAAAAACATTTTTTTCAAGAGAAGAAGAAAGACCCAGCTCTTGAAGAAAAAAAGAAAGATTACACAATCCCCATCAGGGGCATGATCCAATGACCTAAAAGCCTCCGTTGTCAACAGCATCACACTGGGGTCCACACCTTTGCCTCATGGGTCTTTAGGGACATTTAGGATCACTCCCGTGTGCAGGTAAGCTGTCACTTCCAGACTGTGCTCTGGGCCTCTGGAGCAGTCACCTCCCTACTCTCCTGTGATCCACGGGGAGCACATCGGGGACCAGTGCTGAGAGAGGGGAACAGGTCCACTGGGCATGCGTCAGAGACACAGCGCAGGATCTCTAGGCATTGACGATTACTCGAAAGTGAATAGGGACTTCACAGAGGGAAAAAAAATATCTGTTTTAACCTAAAGAACTTCCTGGTACTCCTGGCTGGCTGTCAGAGCGAGTCAGAACTATCGATAAGGAACATTAATTAACAAGCCTGAACCATGAGTAACCGGCAGACACATTGCTCATTCGTCCTTCTGAAAAGCCCAGGCCTGTGCCAAAAGAGGCAAAACAAAACCAAGAGCTTCGTGCGATAACAGCAGCCGTAGCTCACCTCGCCTCTGGTCCTTGCTTTTGCCCATCACGTCCCTCCCTTCAAGGGATGCCACAGGGTCCCTTGCTAACCTTTGTCAATTCGTCAGGGGATCACCGAGGACTCGTGAGGGCAGACCTGAGCTGGGCACGGGCAAAGTGGGACACTAGGCAGGTGCACGCCCACACAAGGCGTGGGCAGAGCTGATCGGGAATCTCTGAGTGTGTGGTAAAGAAAGTTAAGACAGCTGAGTGAATTAGCAGGTAGCTGGAGAAGGAAGTGGAAGCTTCCAGAATGGAAGGCAGAGCCCAGTGAGGAGCAGAGGGAGATGGGCCAGGGCAGGGCAGGCTGATGAAGACCAACAACTCAAGGGCCCTGACATTTGTACCATCATAAACTCTATTGCCACAGCACTCAAGGACCAGATTCCAAGGAGGAGCAGAGTCTGGGAGCCTGGGCTAGCGTCACGCCTTCTGAGAAAGTAGGCCATCTTGGTAGACACCATATGGTAAGCACAAGTCATACTTCCAAGAACAACTCTTTCCTTTCTGGAGGGAGCCATGGTAAAGGCTGTGGAGCAGAGTTGGAGGGAGGACCCTTCTGTAGGGTGAGAGATACTGAGCAGGCCAGAGGGCAGGACACACTCTGAGTACCAAGTGGGGGGGGGGGGCATCTGGGGGGGGGGGGCATCTGAGGGGGCGGGGCATCTGAGGCAGCCTGAGGACCAAAGTTGAAGCACTGGGAGAGAGTAGCAAATGGGCCACCATGTGTTATGGGGCCTTCACCTGAGCTCTTGGGAAGCCGGGTCTTGGTGTATTTTGTGGAGTTCAAATGGCATACTTAAGACTGGGTGCACAGCAGAGATTTCTCTTCTGTCATTACTGGAGGCTGGGAAGGCTGAGGCTTGAGGGTCCAGCGTCTCTTAAGGGCTTTCTTCTTGTTTCATCTCGTGACGAAAGACTGAGGGACAAGGGCTCACACTTGAGGGAGGAAAGTACTCAGAGGTCCCTGCCTCCTCAGGAAGCCCACAGAGCTAAGGAGCCAAGGAGCCCGCTCCCCACCCAGCCGCCCCCCAACCCTCCGTGGTGGTGTCTATCTGCTCAGGAGGGCAGGCACTAATTCTCTATCACAGGTTGCGCCTCTCCATTGCCCTGGGAGTACAATCTCGAACACGTGACCTTTGCAGGAACACATTTATACCGTGGGCTGAGGACTGGAGGGAGAGCAAAGTAGAGGAAGTGCTTTCTGGGTGAGCACAAAGTCCCAGCGCTCACAAAAAAGCCAAGTGTGGCAGCACTGGTGAGATGGGGACAGGCGGACCTCTGAGGATCTCTGGCTAGCTAGCCTAACCTAATTAATGAGCCCCGAGTCCCAGTGAGATACTTTCTCAAAACACAACCCAGATGGCTTCTAAGGAATGATACACTTGTGGACCTCAGGCCTGCACATGTACCTGTGAACACACACAGGATACTGCCCCTTAGCAGGGTTAAGTGATACACATGGAAGGGAAATCACATGCTCCATGGGCTGTGGCTGATGGAGGAACCTAGAAGGTCAAGGTCAGGGCTGGGAAGCTGAGGGGCACCGGGCTGTTTTAGGAAGGAGAAGACAGGTGTGCTCAGGGTCCACAGAGTCAGCGTCTGGGAAGTCACTCTGAGGAAGAGGAAGACAGCAGGGAGCCAAGTCCAAATGCCAATGTATCCTTGACGTAGGGAGGAGCCCGGGGTACCAGGCACCCAGGAGACAGGCAGGGCAGGGGACAGCGTGCTGCAGATAAACAGTGAGGTTCAAGGTCTGCAGAGGCTACAGCGGGTGCTGAGGAACAGGTCCAACATCATGACTTCATTTCTGATAAACATATAAGTCCCCCAAACCCAGAAAGATGAGTTCCTCAACCCCCCGCCTTGCTTCCAGAATGGTCATAACCTCTGAACCTCAGGATAAACTTACCAAGGGCTTAACCATTCTTTAATGCAGCGTTTCTCAACCTCCCTGATGCTGTGACCCTTTAACACAGTTCCTCATGCTGTGGTGAGCCTCAACTATAACATCGCATACGGGTCCTGACCCAAAGGTTGAGAATGGCTGCTTTGATGCTTTTTGACTGCTATTGTATTGACTTAACCTATTAGGAGGCACTAATCTCTCTCTATATATATATATATATATATATATATGTGTGTGTGTGTGTGTGTGTGTGTGTGTGTGTGTGTGTGTCTCAAGATTTATTTATTATTATGTATACAGTGCTCTGCCTGCACGTACACCTGCAGGCCAGAAGAGGACATCAGATCACATTATAGATGGTTGTGAGCCACCATGTGGTTGCTGGGAATTGAACTCAGGAGCCCTGGAAGAGAACAGTCAGTGCTCTTAACCTCTGAGCCATCTCTCCAGCCCTGAGGTACTAATCCCTTTATGAGCTATTGAACACTTCTAATCATGAAGATGGTATGCAGCCACTTTCAGTTCTTCAACACATACTTTTATTCTGTTTGAGGCAGAGTCTTGCTGTGCAGGCCAGACTGGCCTTGACTCTGTGATCTCCCTGTTTCTAACCTCTCAAGAGCTTAGGATTACAGAGAGATTCTCCTAGGCCCACCTTCAATGTGTACATTTTAAATCACCGTATGGGGCTGGAGAAATGGCTCAGTGGTTAAGAGCACTGTTTGCTCTTCCGAAGGTCCTGAGTTCAATTCCCAGCAACCACATGGTGGATCACACCATCTATAATGAGATCTAGTGCCCTCTTCTGGTGTGTGGGCACACATGCAGCAAAAATACGGTATAAATAATAAATAAATAAATCTTATATTAAAAAATAAATAAATAAATAAATAAATAAATCACCGTATGAACAATACAGACAGATGGTGTGGATGAAGACTAGAGCATTTGCCGGGCATGTACAAAGTGCTGGGGCTAGAGAGGATGGCTTGTGAGCAGAAAGATGGCTAGGGATGGATGCCTCTCTTTCAATGACTGAAAAACGGTTGCAGTGATGGTCACTCCATGAGGAGTGTACAAGGATGCTGGCATTGGATGCTTGGGGCTATCATGATGGCTCATGGGGAAAAGCACATGTCGCCAAACCTGATTTCCTGAGTTTGGTCCCCAGGACCACACATATGGTGAAATAAGAGAAATGACTCTTTCAAGTTGTCAGAAGTGTCTGTCCACTGCGTGGATGTCAGCCATCAGCCCACTGCTGGGCCAGAAGGAGCTGCACAGGGCAGTCTCAGGAAAGCAGGGACTGCCTGGCAGCCTGGTAGGACCCTATCAATTAACTTCTACAAAACCCGAGGCCCCTCTTGCTGCACAAATGGGGATACATACACACACACACACACACACACACACGCACACGCACATGCACACGCACACACACACACACATACACGCACGCGCGCACGCGCGCGCACACACACACACACACACACACACACACACACACACACACGGTGACCCCAGTGTCCCTGGAGCAGTCTTATGGGGTAGGGAGTTCTGACCACAAGAGCAAGAAGCGATTCCCTATAACAGAAGGTAAGAAAATAAGACAATGACCCTGGTGGCTGTCATTGCCACCAAAACCGCAAACACAGGAGACTCAGGGGACGTTCTGTGGGGATGCAGCCGAGCCTTCACAGAGTCACAGAGGAACACAGCATTCCCTGTATCACGATGGTCAGAGCCTGGGTCCTGGCAGCCCCCAAAGCTGGATAGGCCTAGACACTCATTTTCTTTTTCTTTTTTCTTTCTTTTTTGTTTTGTTTGGTTTTTTGTTTGTTTGTTTTGTTTTGTTTTTTAAGGCAGGGTTTCTCTGTGTAGCCCTGGCTGTCCTAAAACTCTCTTTGTAGTCCAGGCTGGCCTCAAACTCACAGAGATCCACCTGCCTCTGCCTCCTAAATGCTGGGATTAAAGGTGCGCACCACCCCTGGGCTAGCCACTCATTTTCAATAGGGAAATTTAACAAAATATAGTGAAAAGCAACAGGAGATTACTTCAAGGCCTGTCTTCGATGGGATGGGGCCTAACCTGAGGTTTAGGTTTAAACAGAGCCCAGATGCTCTGTGAGGTGTCCTGTTAAATCTCTTTCTGGGACTTAGGCTCCTTTCCTGGCTGGCACCAGGTATCAGCATTTCCTTCTCCCAGCATGCCCCGGGGCATTCCAGTTTCCCCGGGCCCTGTTTCAGCAGTCTGGCAGCAGGAAGGAGGGACAAGTGTCTCTGGAATATATGACTGTCCTTCAAACTAACGAGTTTGTTTCCAGCTGTGAGAGTCATTTGGGACTGGATATCAATTTTATGGCCTTTCCTGGGCGTCACAACAGGAAAGCCACGGGGAGGGGGAGGGGGTGGGGGTGGGGGTGGCAGTGGGGAGCTCTGTGGAAGGCTGGAGGCCAGCACTTCCATCTTGCCAATGGCCACGAGCTGATGTGGAGTCAGCAAATTATTACATTATTTGGTAATAAAGCCTGATACGGCCACAATAAAAGTTAATGATTAGGCGCTTTCCTTCAGACAAGTCACAGAGTCTAGACTGAGACTTTATATGAATAAAGGTTTTTGAGACAGGGTCTACAAAGACTGGGTAGTCCTGGCTGGCCTAGCACTCACTATATAGACCAGGCTGCCCTTGAACTCAGAGAATAAAATTTGAGAGTTTAAAAAAAAAATTTGAGAGTTACTGCAGTTCTACCAGCCTGAAGCAGGTAGTGTGGTCCTGGCCCCTTGGGTCACCCAAAAAGCCCCTGAGTAGAATTCTACCCATGGTCTCAGCTCGGATCTAGGCTGTAGACCATATGCAGAGACACTGGGAACAGCTTAGGTTTTGTTTGTAGCAGTTTGATGGGGCCCAGATTCATATATGAGAGGCACGTGCTCCACCTCTGAGCCTTAACCAGGGCTGGCAAGCGCTCACTGAGGAGCTAGCCTGAAGCGTCCCTGCAGCTGGCCTTCAGTCCACGTCACGACGCTCTTTCCCTGTCCTTCCCCAGAAAGAAGAGAGTGGCAAATGAAATCGAAAGGTTTGGGGTTCAAGGAGGACACGGAACTCAATCGACCTTTGGGGCACAAGATTTAGTGGAAGCGTTATTAATGCCATGGGCAGACAGACAGCAACATGACCAGGCCTCTGATGAGAGTTCTGGCTCAAGAGGCAGGTAGGGGTCCTTTTTATTGTTCTCCGAGGAAGTAGGGGTCATGTGCTCAAGGCTGTCTCTGAGTCCTGGGCAGCAGGGAAAAGGGAGAGGATTTGGGGTGGGATTATGTGGCTCTATGGGTGTGGGGGAAGTGAAGAGATGTACCTGTTATACTGTGGTGGGTGTGTCCCACCAATAGCTCCCTGGAGACTGGGCTAGCTTCCTGGGGGTGCCATTCTCCTGGGATCCAGGCACCAAGGATTCTGTCAGGAGCTTGAAGAATCCCAAGCTGTGGCTTGGGGTTTGCCATTTTTCTCACAGAAATGCCCCTAAAGCTGGAAATGGCACTTTGGTCTGGATTCTATCAGAAATCTGTGAGGAAAACGAACTAGAAACAGACCTGGTAGCCGTACCGTCATCAGAAAGACGCTTGGGACATCTCAGCCAGCTTTTTAATCTCTTAGCAGAGGAACCGCTCTCAGGTCTGATGTCCTGTGTGAGGCTGCAGGTTTCTGGGCCCTGTGGGGCTAGCCGCTGAGACTTCATGCATTTGAGACAAGGACTCTCTTCGCTGAGGAAAGCACCAAGAGAGGCACACTCAGCCTAGGTGTGTGTGTGTTCACACACACGTGTGGGCACGTGGATATGTGTGTGCGTGTGGAGGCCTCACATTGATGTCAGGAGTCCTCGGTCACTCTCCACTGCCTTCACTGAGGCAGGGTCTCACATCTGAGCACAGAGCCTGTTGATAAACCAATCAAACTGGCCAGTTTGATCTAGGAAGCCCATCTCCACCTTCAGAGTGCTGGAATTATTCGGGAGTCGGCATGCCCGTGGGCATCTATGTGGGTGCTGGACCTCAGAACTCTGGCCCTTAGCCCAGCGAGTTACTGTACCCACTGAGCCAACTCTCCAGGCCCAGTTCTTATCTTCCTGAAGGTAAGAATTCAGCCACAAGGCATAATTTCAGCAGAGTTTGTCCAGCACAGCAAAAAACGAACCCTCCAAAGAGAGATCAGAGTGGAAGTACACAGCACGGATTGCTCTGGGTTGTGGATTTTAGAGGCGCTTGATGAGTATTTATGAGGTAGGTAACACACTCCAGAGACTTTGGAGGCTCCCTTTGCTTTCCCTGGTGCAGGGGACCAAACCCAGAGCAATTGGCCCTAAGCCAAACCCCCAACTCCACAGGCTATTTCTTCCCATAATCCTCTAGAAAAGTTCACAAAAGGAGAGGTGTCAAAAAAACACAATGAAAACAGCAGTATAAGGAAGCCAGGTCTTTCAGGGATGGAGACCGTGCATTCATGCATGGAGCGAGGAGAGCCAAGGCTGCTAGGAGATCTTGAGTGTTAGTCCCCCAGGCACTTGCGCAATGACCCAGTTATAAAAGACAGCAAGATGCATGTGGAGCAAGAATGTAGATTTCTGACCTGTCTGTCTGTCTATTTATTTATTTGTTTATTTGTTGAGGCAAAGTCTCTCATAGCCTAGGCTGGCCTGGAACCCGCTGTGACCTTGGACTCCTTCTGGGATTACAGATGACACCTTCCTCCCTTAAATAAATAAATAAATAAATAATAAATAAATAAATAAATAAAGCAAGCGGAGGGAAAGGCTGTCAGATCTTTAAATACACCGGGGACAGGGGAGAGGAAAGTGACAGGTCCAGCCTGGCTTTCCAACACTGCAGATGGGCTGACCCGGTTCACTGGGAGCAAATAGCGTTCCCCAAATGTTTGGTCAATGCTTCAGCACGGCACAGTTAGGTGGTGGCTTCTTAAGCCAACACACCCATGAAACGAGTCCTTAGCATCCTCAGAAACAAAACAAAACCGATAAAGTTGCTGGTCAACCCGCAGCTGAGTTCGCTGCTAATAGAGGCCCAGGCCTTCATCTTTCTAACACTGCTGTTCCCGGGGTGACTCAGTTTCTGACCAGAAGTTACCTAGAGCCTGACCAATGCCACCAGCTGCTCAATCACTTTTTCAGCAATTGCAAAAACAACAATTTCTGTTGTTCCCAGCACAGCTTTGAGCCAATAAAATTAATTACCTCACCTAGGAAATTAGCCCCATGGTTTGGGGTGTGTGTGTGTGTGTGTGTGTGTGTGTGTGTGTGTGTGTGCGCGTGTGTGCGCAAAGGTCAACATTCACCCAGAGAAAGGTTCTCAAACACAGCTTGCTTGGGCATAAACATTTATCACGTGGCAGACAGGAACTCATTGTCCACAGTCCGTTTGCTTTATCAGGCAGTTACCTGGGGCAGAGTCCGCAGTCGGCTTCCTGTCCCAGTTTCTCTTGCCCAAGACCTTGGGCAATTGTTTATTTGACAGAGTGTTCTGTCCCTTGTCCCTTATTCTGGGAATACAGGCCTAGGATGCTATACAAACAAATCATCTGGTGCCTGCATACCTGATCTCTGGAGAAAGAATGTGAGGTGTTTGCTACAAACAGTTATGAGAGAGCTGATGCTATCACAGGAACTCAGACGTGCCCTTCTCCACCTGCGCCATCTGCTCGCCTTGGGTCCTGTTTCTGCTGTCAGCAAGTTTTCAGGGTGCTTTGTCAGGCTCTAAACAGCGAAACTGAAATAACTGTAGTGGAGATGCGGGGGCGGGGGGGGGGGTGATGACAAAGAAGTTACCTTAGTCATTTCTTATGAACCGCGGGTGTTAGAGGAAGGCTGCCTCTAGCCAGCCTCCTGTTGCTTGTGCCACACTCAGCTTTTAGTTCACAGTCACACACAAACTAGTTCACAAAGTCACACTGGTGGTTGTTACATAAGAATGCCCACCTGGCTCAGCATTTCCCACCTCTGGGAAGTGGTCCCAGGGAACGGACAGAAATCTCATGCAGACAGGGGATGTCCACCCACAGACCAGCCTCCGAGGGTGATTTGCATACTCTCCGGTATCATCACATAACCTCACATGGATTTACCCGAATCTATTTTAAATTAATGAATTAATTCTTGTGTGTGTGTGTTTTGTTTGTTTGTTTCTTCGAGACAGGGTTTCCCTGTGTAGCCTTGGCTGTCTTGGACTCCCTTTGTAGACCAGTCTGGCCTCGAACTCACAGCGATCAACCTGCCTTTGCCTCCCGAGTGCTGGGATTAAAGCCTGCACAACCAGGCCCGGCAGCTAATTAATTCTTTAAGACAGGATCTCATGTTTTCCTTGACAGCTTCAAACTGCGCAGTAGGCGGTAGCCTTGAACTTACTGGAAATCTACACTGACTTGCTCATTTTAGGGTCTTTTTGCACACTGCCAATTCTGAAAGTTGGCTTCCACCAACTGCACACTGTCACACAACAATACAAACTTGGCTTTGCATTTTAGCTTGACCTATCGTTTGCATTTCTGCTATTGTCTTCGCCTTCAGTCTTTCCTCACTTTATAAGTTGGTCTTTCCCTGTCATGGTACAGCGGGGATTGAGAATGTCAGCACCTCTGCCTCAAACTCACAGCAATCCACCTGCCTCTGCCTCCCCGGGATTACAGTCATGAGTAACTGCGCCCGCCTAAAAATGATAACACCTCTCTGAGGTGTAGAATTGCGAGCCTCCTTTTTTCCAGGGCCCTGTCAGGTGTCCTTCTAAGCCTTGTGTGAAAATCTTTCCAACCAGTTTGCCAGAACTTGGTAAGCAAATCCATACCAGCATTAATATCCATCAAACTGCACAGGGGTAAACAAGCTTGCCCCTGATGCTTCCAAGCACTCACACACGCCTGGGCCAAGCAATGTGTGGTAAACATTCACCTAACGAACGGGAACTCCTTACGAAAATTATTCCCAATCCCCACAGCCCCGCCCTGTCCCCTCCTCAGCCACCTGGTACAAGAAATCAACATTTTACTCTATTCCCAACACCAGCCTTTCATTCCCAGGACAGGTTTCTTTTTTAACTTTTTATTACACGTTTGACTTTGTGTGTGTGTGCACGCGCACACACACACACACACACACACGTACATGGGTGTGACGGTCCAAGAGGAACTTGCAGAAGTCAGTTCTCGCCCCCTCTACCATGTGGATCAACTTCAACTCCCGGCTTGGCGAGAGCGCCTCTGCCCTGTGAGCATCTCGCCAGCCCTTGGTCAATTCAGGAATTCTTTCCCAGGATGTTTTCTTGGTATCCTAGAGTTTAAAATGCATATGATAGGCTAGGACACCAACACTGAGGAGGCTGAGGCAGGAGGAGGCTTGAGGCCAACATGGGCTAGACTGTGAAATCTTGTCTATCCACCCCACTCCCCCAAAAAAAGTATTTGGTAGGGTGGAGTTATGATGTAATAGTTTGGCATTCACCTAGCAAGTTCAAGGCCCTGCGTACCATCCCAAGCCCAAACACATACACAGAGAGAGAGAGAGAGAGAGAGAGAGAGAGAGAGAGACAGAGACAGAGACAGAGACAGAGACAGAGAGACAGACAGAGACAGAGACAGAGACAGAGAGACAGAGATGGAGAGATGGACCCAGAAGTAAATATACGAAATCCTCCACTTTAGAGAAATATTTACAGCTTTGCTTTAAATCCTTGTTCTGTTTCTGGACATCACAAGCTAATGAGTGAATGTCCTCACAGGAGCGGTTGCTTCCACTGGCCTGAAAACCAATACATTGGAGCTCGTTCTCCTACTAAAATTTGCATTACAGTTGTCCATCTAGAGTGAGTGTGAGGAGCTACACAAACCTTACACAGGTTAGAGAGGGTGCAGTCACCTTGCCGTGACTAACTTCTGGGAGGCTAACTTCCAGACTTTTCCCTGGATTAAAGCTCCGTGGAATGGACCCTGCCTGTGCTCAGTCATGCGGCATTTACCACATGCTGACTCTGCTGGCCCTCTGAGATGCCAACAGCAGGGATTTCATCTCTCTTTAAAGAGCAGGTTCATCTGGGATAGAAACCTCCTCAGTCACCGATGCCTCCACATGGGCTCCAGTCACAGGATGGCACCCAGGCCAGGTATGCTTCCAGACCTTGCTGCCTTGTCAGGAGGATGCACGCTCAATGCAAGCCCTTCCCCAGCATGCTTGAAATTACTCTCCTGGGATTTGAGTAGAAGTGAAAGACTTAGAACTCCATTCCAACCATACCAGGCAGCTGCCAGGCTGTTAAATTAGTCACTTCCCTCCTGCGCCCTGGTTTTCTCATTTAGAAAATGAGGAGAAGATTAAAGCCAGTGTTTCCTAAGACCCCTTCAGGCTCTCCCAATCCAGGCTGGAAGTTTCCATGAGCCACAGCAGTCTCGCCCATGGCAAGCTTGGGTTCTGCACTGTTCTTTTGGCAGCAAGTCCCTCTTTCCACCTGTCCATCTGTCTTAGTTAGGGTTGCTATTGCTATGATAAAACACCATGAACACAAAGCAAGTAGGGGGTGGTTTGGCTGACACTTCCACATCACTGCCCATCACAGAAGGGAATCAGGACAGGAACTCAAACACAGCAGGAACCTAGAGGCAGGATCTGATGCAGAGGCCGTGGAGGAGTGCTGCTTACCAGCTCGCTCCTCATGACTTGCTCAGCCTGCTTTTTTATAGAACCTAGGACCAGGTTGAAGAGAAGGCTCAGAGGTTAAGAGCACTGGCTGCTCTTCCAAAGGTCCTGAGTTCAATTCCCAGCAACCACGTGGTGGCTCACAACCGTCTATAATGAGATTTGGGGCCCTCTTCTGGTGTACATGCGGGCAAAAACACTGTGTATATATGATAAATAATTCTTAAAAAAAAAAAAAAAAAAGAACCCAGGAGCAGCAGCCCAGGGATGGCACCACCCACAGTGGGCTGGGCCCTCCCCTGTCAATCACTAACTAAAAACAACACCCCACAGCAGGATCTTGTGGAGGCCTTTTTTCAATTGAGGTTCCCTCCTTTCAGATAACTCTAGTTTTATGTGTCAAGATGACACAGGACCAGCCAGCACACCATCTGTTTCTTGAGTCATGTGATACAGTGGCTTTGGGAACACAGCAGAGTATGAAGTTCAGATGAAAGTAGGATTCGGTCTTGCTATTTCATGCCATCTAGTTTTCACGTCACTAGAACTGACACTCAGGGAATCTGCAGCTCCTCCTGCTCCTGCCAGCAACTGTGCACTCCTGGCTGAAGGTGACACTCTGTGAATTACCATGGTAACAGTCAGTTGCCTGAACTGATCCACAGGAACTTAGAGGTAACTTAAAACATCCTGAAACCTGCAGCCGTTCATGTTGGTCCATGCAAGTCTGGGACCTCTTTGATGTCACAGACCTCAGACTCCTCACTCTCGGAGCATGCTAACTGCTGAGTGTGGGCATATGTGCGTGCGTGTGTGCATGTGTGTGTGTGTGTGCGTGTGTGTGTTATAAAGACCCATGACAATTGCTACATATGTGAAGACTTCTGATTCTACCTGCAGCTCAGACATCCCTGTTTCTTAGCATAATTACCCCTAAATCTGGGGCTGGCAAGTTGGTGCAGCAGGTAATCTTGTCATGAAAGCTTGATGACTGAATTCACGCTACCCCCAAACCCCCATGAAAATGGATAGAACTGACTCCACAAAGTGTCCTCTGAGAGCCACAGAGGCACCACAGCATGCATTTGCACATGCACGCACGCGCACACACACACACACACACACACACTATAATAAATAAAATCCTTTTTATTTGTTAAATAATAGGCGCTGGAGAGATGGCTTGGTGGTTAAGAGTACGTGTTGCTTTTGTAGAGGACCGAGGTCTGTTTCCCAACACCTACATGGAAGCTCACAACCACCCAACAGTCCAGTTCCAGGGATCCAATGACCTCTTCTGACTTTCACGGGCACCAGGCACACACATGATACACATGCATATTGATGCATATAATAAAAATTAAAATCTAAAAATAAAGGTCTCCACAAACCTTATCCTCAGGAAGGCAGGTTGTAGAGTGAGACTCTGCCTCTTCTTTGCATGCAGATGATGCTTGAGTAAATTCTCTTACAGACCTGTGCTTCAGTGAGCGGCATACTGTGCTTGGGAGGAAACAGCCTTCTTGGTTAGCAACATGTCCCGTAGTCTGCCCCTCACTGTGAAGTGCATCGACTCAAATATTGCAAGGTCAGTCTGTAGAGTGCCTACCTAGCATGCGCAGAGCCCTGGGCTCTGATCCCAGCACCAAATAAAGTAGGCATGGTGGTGCACACCTATAATTCCAGCTCTAAAGAATTAAAGACCAGGGCTGGAGAGATGGCTCAGAGGTTAAAAACGCTGGCTGTTCTTCCAAAGGTCCTGAGTTCAATTCCCAGCAACCATCTATAATGAGATCTGGTGCCCTCTTCTGGCCTGCTGGCTCACATGCAGGTAAAATAAATAAATAAATAAATAAATAAATAAATAAATAAATAAATAAATAAATAAATAAATGAATTAAAGACCATGCCATGTAGTGATGGTACACGTCTTTAGTTCAAACACTCAGGAGACAGAAGCAGGCAAATCTCTGAGTTCGTCAGGTTCCAGGCCAGGCAGGGCTACACAGAGAAACCATGTCCAAAACCAACCAATCAAACAAACAATTAAAGACCTTGTAGCATCACATATAGCTCTTTTAGAGTCTCCCTGCAGAGATCTGACTTTGCTACACATTGTCTGGCCTTGTAGGCTTGTCTCAAAAACATTGGTAGGAACCCCCAAGGCCTCAGAGCGCTCTCTCTCTCTCTCTCTCTCTCTCTCTCTCTCTCTCTCTCTCTCTCTCTCTCTCTCTCTCTCTCTCTCTCTCTC
>OU015754.1:80694233-80718904 GCA_907169655.1 Acomys percivali | reverse complement strand
GTCATGTGTATGCATGTGGTGTGTACACTCGTGTGTGTGTGTGTGTGAGACTGTCATGTGTATGCATGTGGTGTGTGCACTCGTGTGTGTGTGTGTGTGTGTGTGTGTGTGTGTGGTGCATGCGCTGTACCTTACTCCTCTGAGGCAGGGTCTCTCGCCTGGAGACAGAACTGTGGCCAGCTAGCCTGATAGACGCCCCTGTCTCCATGGCACTTTTTTAAGTGCTAAGGATCTGAACTCAAATTGTCATATTTACACACCAAGACTCTCACCCACTGAGCCATCTCACCGGCCCTGTTTGTTTAAAAAGGGAAATAACATACAAAATGTATTCCTGGCCCAAAGCAGGGGACTTATATTCCTACTTACTATGGCTTTATCAAAATGCATTCCTATCACATGTCAAGGAGCGAACACTTAGACCCTGAGGACAGAGCTTTATTATGTAGCCTTGGTTGTCCTGGACTCACTGTGTAGACCAGGCTGGCCCGGAACTCACTGTGTAGACCAGGCTGGCCTGGAACACACAGAGAGATCCGCCTGCCTCTGCCTCCCGAGTGCTAGTATTAAAGGCGTGCGCCACCACACCTGGCCACGCATGTATTTTCATATCTATTCTTCTCCTTCTACACACACATGCTCACATGTACTGTCTGCCAGGCTTTTGTGTCAGGATTACATTAGCTCTGGGCAGCACTTCAGGCGTGGCTGGCTGGCTCGTAATATAAATAACCCCCAAATGCTTACCAATCTTCTGCAGTACCTCAGGGATGTGCTGTGTCCTCTTAAGCAGACATTTTGAATGGCTTTTGTTGACTTGCCTTGGTGTTCTCTGAAAAATATAAATAGGTTGTTATTTTTAAACGTAATCTTCTAATTGTTGTTATTTTTAAACTTAATCTTCCAGTTGTTACTGGATATACAACGGGATTTATATTTAGGGGCCTTGTTAATTTTACATCTTAATTGTAATAGTTTATCAGTACAGCTGACTTTCTGTCCACCCCATCACGAGACAGGTTGATTTCCCCTGGTCCTTCCTGCACTGGCTAGGACTTAGCATCTTTATGACTTCCTTAAATGTGTTTTAGAACATTCCATCCTATTCCCGAGTTGCTCAAGAGGGCTGTTATCCTTGGGAGTTATAAATAATTTTTTTCTTTCTTTCTTTCTTTCTTTCTTTCTTTCTTTCTTTCTTTCTTTCAACAGAATCTCAGAATACAGCTCTGAGCTGGCCTAGAACTCCCTATGTAAACCAGACCAGGCTGGCATCAAACTCACAGAAATCCCTCTGCTTCGAAGTGCTAGGATTAAAGGTGTGCAACACCACTCCCAGCTGTCTCCGTGTTTTGAGATGACCATATGATTTTCCTGATCAGTTAGAATAACTGTGATGGTTCATCTTCGTGGTCTCTTTGGCCAGGTTTGCAGTCACTCGGGGGATACCTCTGGTTTGAGAGTGTCTCTGCCTGGCTTCTCACACGGGTACTGGGGTGAATTCACTAGCCCCCCCTCTTTTATTTTAGGTAGAGCCTTGCTGCATATTTCAGGCTGGCGTCAAACTCACAACCCCCATGCCCGCAGCTCCAAGTGTTAGGGTACAGGCACACTGTACCACAACACCGCTGCCATCCCATCTCTCACTTATGTATACATTTCTAGCTTAATTTCAATTTTCTTAGAGAACATCCCGTGCACAGTTCGGATCCTTTAAGACTTTAGGGTCCAGCATTTGGCCAGCCATGAGTGTTTGTGAAGGCTTAAGCAACTGTGGCATCCTTGCTAACTGTAGGAGCCAGAATCACACAACACTTAGAAGAGGAGACGCGGGCTCCAGACTTTGTCACCTTGACTTGGACACACTTTTCCAAAGCACAAGTGCCCAAGGACCAGCAGGGACACTGGGCCCATCCAAATGAGAAACTCTTGTGCAACAAAGAACTCTGTCGAGAAAGTGATGAGAGGCAGGAGGGAGAGATGGCTCCAAGGCTAAGAGCACATATTGCTCTTTGCAGGGGGCCCTAGTTCAATTCCCGGCAGCCATATTGGGCACCTTACAACTACCTGCAGCTCCAGCTCCTAGGGTGTCTGATGTCCCTGGCTGCCGAGGGCACCTGCACTCACATGCACACAGACACACAGACACGTACACGTACTTAAAAAAAATAAAATAAATAAATCTTTATGATTACTGTTGTTGTGATGAAACACCATGACTGAAGCAAGGTGGGAGGAAAGGGTTAATTCGGCTCACGCTTCCACAGCACTGCTCATCACTGAAGGAAGTCAGGACAGGAACTCAAACAGGCAGGAACCTAGAGGCAAGAGCTGAGGCAGATGCCACGGAGGGGTGCTGCCTTCTGGCTTGCTCATCATGGCTTACTCAGCTTGCTTTCTTTTAGAACCCAGGACCACAGCCCACCCACAATAAGCAGGCCCCTCCTACATCCATGACTAATTAGGAGAATGCCCTACAGGCTTGCCTGCCATCCAGTTTTATGAAAGCATTTTTTAAATTGAGGTTCCCTCCTCTCGGATGACATTAGCTTCGGTCAAATTGACATAAAATTCTCCAGTACAACTGACCCCTTGTCGACTTGACACACAAGGACGTCACAGTTAAACCACAACCTCTCCTTTCTCATGCATCCCTAAGATGATACAGTAATAGAAAACATCTTACACATCTTAAAAAGTCCAGTCTTGGCCAGCCGTGGTGGCACACGCCTGTAATCCCAGCACTCAGGAGGCAGAGGCAGAAAGATCAACATGAGTTCGAGGCCAGCCTGGTCTACAAAGCGAGTCCAGGACAGCCAAAGCTACACAGAGAAACCCTGTCTCTGAAAAAAAAAAATCCACAGTCTTACAGTTCAAGCACTTTAAAAGTTTAGTCTCTAAAAAAAAAAAATCCAAAGTAGCTTTTAAAATTCAAAGTCTTTCAACTGTGTGCTCTCATAAAATAAAAACTAAATTAAATGATTTCTTACTTCAAAAGGGAAGTACCAGGGCATAGTCACAATCTGTACAAAACAAAACTGAATTCTGTGTAAATAATTCAATATTCCACTGTCTGGGACTCACTCACAATCTTCTGGCTCCTCCAGAGGATTGGGGTCACTTCTCCAGCTCCGCCCTCTGCAGCACACACAGCGTGTCTTCTGGCATGTCAGCTGGCTCCCCCCACTGCTGCTGCTGTTCTTGGTGGTCCTCCCATGGTACACTGGGGTCATCTGCTGGAACCTGGCTACACCCTCACCAATAGCCTCTGCTGAGCTTTCTTCAGGGACCCCAGCCGTTCAACTTAAGCCCTAGCTGCTCTCCATGGCTCCTTCATGCCTCCAAAACCAGTACCACCTGGGTGACTCCAACACTACCACGGTCAGCTGCCAGCCTGAGGTACAACCTTGGCCGCCTCTGGAACACAGCTAGTACACACTGACTCCGAGGAAACACTGTCCGGAAGATTTCACCTCAGTGATGCTGGCCTCTTCTCAATCACCACTGATTTCTCAGCTGCAGTTGACCAACATCAATTGTCCCAGCAAAGCGAAGGTTTCTTTTTAGAAGTTCTGGTCCCTTGTTAATCACGCTGACTCTAGCTCCAGCTGACCAGAACCACAGAATCTTCTCACAAATAACCTCACAGAGTATCCGCTTCCCTCTGAAACATCACACCACGTCTCCATCGCCTGTGCTGCCCTCAACATTCATATCTTCCAAGCCCCTACAGAACATCCCACTGAGCACTCAGCACTCAGTGACTTTCCTAGCCCAAAGTTCCAAAGTCTTTCCACAATCCTCCCAAGACAGCAGGTCTGTCACAGCAACCCCCGCCACTCTCCTCATATCAATTTATCGTGGTTAGGGTTATAATGGTTGTGATGAAACACCATGACAGAACAAGGTGGGAGGAAAGGGTTAATTCAGCTTACACTTCCACAGCGCTGTTCATCACTGAAGGAAGTCAGGACAGGAACTCAAACAAGCAGGAACCTGGAGGCAGGAGCTGATGCAGAGGCCATGGACAGACGGGGGCTGCTTTCTGGCTTGCTCCTCAGGGCTGCTCACCCTGCTTTTTTATAGAACCTGGACCTCCAGCCCAGGGGTGGCCCCACCCACAGTGGGCTGGGTCTTCTCCTGTCAATCACTAATTAAGAAAATGCCCTGCAGGCTTGCCAGGTCTTTTTTTTTTTTTTGGTTTTTGAGACAGAGTTTCTCTGTGTAGCCTTGGCTGTCCTGGACTCACTTTGTAGACCAGGCTGGCCTCAAACTCACAGCAATCTGCCTGCCTCCCGAGTGCTGGGGTAGGCCACCACGCCCTGCTCTATAGCCTGGTCTTATGGAGGCATTTTCTTTTTTTCTTTTTCCTTTTTTAAAATTTATTTTATTTATGTATTTATCAAATGTAGGAGTGCTCTGTCTGCACATACATCTACATGGCAGAAGAGGGCATCAGATCTAATTATAGATGGCTATAAGCCACCATGTGGTTGCTGGAAACTGAACTCAGGACCTCTGGAAGAACAGCCAGTGCACTTAACCACTGAGCCATCTCTCCAGCCCTGGAGGCATTTTCTCAGTTGAGGCTCCCTCCTCTTGGATGAACTTAGCTGTGCCAAGTTGACATAAAACTATTACAAAGAGAATGAAGAGACAGTCCACTGTACAGGAAGAAATATATTACAAAGAATGTAGCCAACAAGAGCCCATGCTACAAAACACGCATTAGCAACAGACAAACAGTGGGCCGAGGAGATTGCTCAGGGGTTAGAACACTGGCTGCTCTTCTAAAGGGTTCAGTTTCCAGAACCCACACGGTGGCTCACAAACATCCGTAACTCTAGTTCCAAGGAATCCGACGACCTCTTCTGACCTCCACCAGGCATAAGTTTGGTGCACATACATGCATTCAGGCAAAACAAACACTTAGACACATAAAATAAATTAATTACAAATTCTTCTTTAAAGACAATAGAGTTAGGGGCATGGCTTGCCCTGTGGAACACTGGCCTGGCAGCGCAGAGCCCTGGGTCTGACTCTGAGAGAGCACAGTCCAGCAGCACAGACCCGCAACCTCAACACTCAGGAGGCGGAGGCAAGTTCAAGGTCTTTCTCGATCACACAGCAAGTGTGAGGCTAGCCTTGGCTATGTCAGACTTCAAGTCTCCAAAAAGAAAACAGTACAAGACAGAACAGATGGATGTGACCAAAATACACTATAAATATATGAAAGTTTCAAAAAAATAAATTTCAAATTTTTAAAAAAAGTGTTTGAGTATCTACCTTCAAGTGGCTTTGAGTTCAATTATAATGGACTAATTTAAGTAAATAAACATAAGCAAACATCTCACTAGTAGACAGTTTGCTTTCACATTTGATAAGTGATAAAAATTATATGTATACAAAATTAAGAAATTGCTGTTTTACATTTGACACCTTACAGTTCTGAGTTTCTGAAAGGCAGAAGAAAACAGGGGCAGGTGACAAGCTGGTATGCTTTCCAGCATTTAAAATTCTTGACCCCTCTATTTATCTGCCCATCATCCCATCCCATCCCATCTCTCTGTCTCTCTGTCTATCTGTCTGTCTGTCTATCTACCGAAACAGACTCTTGCTATGTGGTCCAGGTTCTTAGCCGTCCTGCCTCAGTTTCTCAAGTGCTGGCATCACAGGCCGCAATCACCACGCAGCTTGACTCTCTGATTTAACCTTTCTGGAGGCTCCTGTTATCTGATGGAAATCTGTCTTCCCTGGAGCCTCTGTGTGTCCCAGGTCTCCTGCCATCCCAGCTCAGCCTGTTCCCCTGTGTGAGCTGGCCCCATCCACCATCCACCCACACAACACTGTCAGTTTTGCCACTCAAAGTCTGGCTAGGCTCACTGGTGAGGCCTCCGTAATTGGAATTTTATAAATGTGTTGTGTTCATAACTTCCGGCTTGCCATGGCTCCTCTCTCCTCCACAGGTCAGGTGGAAGCAAGCATTTTATGAAGCTTTCCCCTCTCGCAACTGGAAAATTGGCAGCCGGGTGATTTAGAAGTGAGTCGGAAAGTCTGGGCCCAGCTGGCAGCGGTGCCCTTTGGAGGGTAAGGAATGTTTATGAGTTTGTTTATAAAACTGAGAGAGCCGAGCTGTGTCTGCTCAGCTCTGGCCTGCAGACCCCTTTTGACCTTCTAGCCTTCCAGAAAAAGGCAAGAGTGTTGAGAGAAGGCTCAAAGTTCAGGAGGGAAGCAAAGCCAGGCACAAGGTCACCCTGACTCCACCCTAACCTATACCTCCTGAACAAAGTCCTCAGCGTCAACACTCAGGAGGTGGAGGCAAAGTCAGCATCCTCCCCAGGACCTTCTGAGATTAGCACCCCAGCATCTCCAGAGAGTGTGGAGACAGCTGTTAGCACAGGCAGCCTGCCCTGAGGACAGAACGGACTAGAAGGGACCCAGGAAACCAGCTTCTCAGTACAGTGGACTTCTCAGAGCTGGAGAGCAAAACACAGAGACAAATCAGGCCAGGGCCCGCTTACTGACTAAGCCTGTGTCAAGAGTGTCATTCTAGCCCACAGGAACCCCAGGCTAAACAAGCCAGCCCATGGGACTTATGGACAGAAAGAAGATGTGTTCTATAGGCTCTAAAGAGGCCATGAAGAGGGAGACCCAACAAGGAAACCGTCCTATAGACAGATGCTGAGAGAGGGCTCCAGTGGTATACAGCAAGGCCCCCAGGTGGAGATGCCCCCAAGAGTGGCCAGGCATCACTGCTGATGGCAACTGTCTCTGATTTGAGTCCAAGGCTCCAGGCATGGACCCTGAGCAGGAAGCAGGGATCCAAGCCACTGAATCACTTCCTGTAACCTGGTCTCCACCCAGTGTTGCTTGGGTTCTAGAAATTTCTACTCATAGCATCAGCTCTCAGGCTTAGTTCCTGAACGGAGCCCGTTCTCAGAACCCACATCAAGCAGCTCACAGATGCCTATAACTTAGGTCCAGCAAATCCAACGCCCTCTTCATGCCTCCATTGGCAACTGTACTCACATGTACACACACACACACACACACACACACACACACACACACACACACACCATACACATATAAATGAACTTTAAATTTTTAAGCGTTCTTTTGAAAGAGAGAGGAGGAGGGGAAAAAAAGGGGAGAGAAAGAGGGAGCACATCGCTGGAAAGAAATAGGGCTGGGGAAACAGAAAGTGACTTCTCAGCCAAGAGTTTAAAATGCTCAATTCCTCCAGCCTGTAAGCAGATTTGGTGGTGCTGCCCTGGGGGGAGCAGCAATGGTGCCTTTGGAGACTCATGATGCCCCCATGGGCTGGGCAGTGGGTTCTCAGCATCAGGGAAAGGGTCAGACATGGTCAGCCGAGTCCCTCTGTCTTTGAGGCTGCCTTGTAATGCACAGTGGCACATAATGATGAAACATGGCAGCCACAGTGCAGGCCTAGGCCCCTACTTGTCTCTGTGATGTGAGGCTTGGAAGAGACCCCAGCATGCTCCCTCTACGTTCTTCTTCATCTGAAAGGAGGAGCTGGGGAGGTGGCTCAGCAGTTAAGAGCACACTAGAGCCCTCTCACAGAGGACCTGGGTTCAGTTCCCAGCTCCCACTTTGGGCACCTCACAAACACCTGTAACTCCAGTCCCCAAGGGTCCAACACCCTTTGCTGGTCTCCTCAGGGGCTTGCATGCACACAGTCACATAAACCTGCAAAGGTGCATACCGTCTTAGTCACTGTCCTATTGCTGCAAAGAGACCCCATGACCAAGGCAAGTCTTACAAAGCATTTAACTGGGGCTGGCTCACAGTTCAGAGGTCCAGTCAGCATAGCAGGAAGCATGGCAGCGCGCAGGCAGACATGGTGCTGGAGAGGTAGCTGAGAGTTCTACATCCGTATCAACCGGCAGCAGAAAGAGAGAGACCCTAGGCCTGGCATGGGCTTTTGAAACCTCAAAGCCCCACTATCAGTGATGTGCGTCCTCCAACAAGGCCACACACTGCTAATCCTTCTCACACAGTTCCACTCACTGGTGACTACGCATTCAAATATATGAGCCTGTGGGAACATTCTTGATCAAACTACCACACATGCAAGCAAATGAAGCCAGATTTGACTGAAGACAGGGCCCACAAGACTGTACTCTCTGTTGGAATCTCGGAGGGCTCAGCAACCTATGTAACCTAGATGGCTCCAAGAATAGCCACTGACTCAGGAGCCATTGATGCCAGCCAAGGGAGAGCTCTCTAAAGGCACAGTAGAGTCACAGGCACAGGAAAGGCAGTGGTTGGGGACACTGCTCCCACAAGGGCTGGGGACACTGCTCCCATACTGGCTGGGGACACTGTCCCCACACTGGCTGGAGACACTACTCCCATAGTGGCTGGGGACACTGCTCCCACACTGGCTGGGGACACTGCTCCCACACTGGCTGGGGACACTGATCCCACACTGGCTGGGGACACTGCTCCCACACTGGCTGGGGACACTACTCACACACTGACTGGGGACACTGCTCCCACAGTGGCTGGGGACATTGCCCCCACCATGGTTGGGGACACTGTTCCCACACAGGCTGGGGACACTGTTCCCACACTGGCTGGGGACACTGCTCACAGACTGGCTGGGGACACTGCTCACACACTGGCTGGGGACACTGCTCCCACAGTGGCTGGAGACACTGCTCCCACACTGGCTGGGGACACTGCTCCCACACTGGCTGGGGACACTGCTCCCACACTGGCTGGGGACACTGCTCCCACACTGGCTGGGGACACTGCTCACACACTGGCTGGGGACACTGCTCCCACACTGGCTGGAGACACTGCTCACAGACTGGCTGGGGACACTGCTCACACACTGGCTGGGGACACTGCTCCCACACTGGCTGGGGACACTGCTCACACACTGGCTGGGGACACTGCTCACACACTGGCTGGGGACACTGCTCCCACACTGGCTGGGGACACTGCTCACACACTGGCTGGGGACACTGCTCCCACAGTGGCTAGGGACACTGCTCACACACTGGCTGGGGACACTGTTCCCACCGGGGCTGGGGACGTTGCTCCCATGGTGGTTGAGGACACTGCTCCCACAGTGGCTGGGGACATTGCTCCCACAGTGGATGGGGACACTGCTACCACACTGGCTGGGGACACTGCTTCCACACTGGCTGGGGACACTGCTCCCACCATGGCTGGGGACATTGCTCCCATGGTGGTTGAGGACACGACTCCCACAGTGGCTGGGGACATTGCTCCCATGGTGGTTGGGGACACTGCTCCCACAGTGGCTAGGGACACTGCTCACACACTGTCTGGGGACACTGCTCCCACAGTGGCTAGGGACACTGCTCCCACACTGGCTGGTGACACTGTCCCCACACTAGCTGGGGACACTGTTCCCACCGGGGCTGGGGACATTGCTCCCATGGTGGTTGAGGACACGACTCCCACAGTGGTTGGGGACATTGCTCCCACAGTGGCTGGGGACACTGCTTCCACACTGGCTGGGGACACTGCTTCCACACTGGCTGGGGATATTGCCCCCACCATGGCTGGGGACACTGCTCCCACACTGGCTGGGGACACTTCTCCCATGGTGTTTGGGGACACTGCTCCCACACTGGCTGGGGACACTGCTCACACACTGGCTGGGGACACTGCTTCCACAGTGGCTGGGGACACTGCTCCCACACTGGCTGGGGACACTGCTCCCATGGTGGTTGAGGACACTGTTCCCACACTGGCTGGGGACACTGTTCCCACACTGACTGGGGACACTCCTCACACACTGCCTGGGGACATTGCCCCCACCATGGCTGGGGACACTGCTCCCACGGTGGCTGGGGCCACTGCTCCCACAGTGACTGGGGACACTGCTCCTACAGTGGTTGGGGATCCAGGCTGCTTCTCTCTTGTAGCTCTTGCAGAGACTTCTGCTGCGACTCTGTGACCTATGAGTGACAGTGCAGCACCAAAGCTGTGGACTTCGACTGAAACACAGTTAGATTTGGGAGTAGTTCCTAACAGCAGTCCAAAGCATTAAATACGATGCACTAGGACTTCTGTAACCAGGACGCAGTCTCCTGTTGTGTCTTTAGCCCCAAACACCATGGATTGACAGAAGTCTTGCTGCAGACCAGCAGAGGGCTCTGAGGCCAATGAAGCATTCCACTTGCTCCCATTAACAAATAATCCTCAACACTTCTTGGTTGTATGCTCACACGTGAGCACATTCATGTGTGTGCACATGTGTGTGTTCAGGTATGCATGTGATGTGGAGTCTGGAAGTCAACACCAAGCATGTTCTCTAGCCTACTTCCACCTTTTAAAAAATATTGTTTTTATGTGCACGTTTATGTGCTCGCCTGAGCGTATGCAAACCAAGTTCGTGCAGTTCTCACAGAGGCCAGAAGAGGGCGCTGGATTCCCTGGAGCTATAGTTACAGATGCTTGTGAGCTTCCATGTTCTTGCGGGAACCAAACCTCTGTAATAGTGGTCTTCACTGCTAAGTCATCTCTCCAGCCCCTTCGACCTTCTTTTCGAATACAGGTCATTCAACCTGGAGCTTGGAAGTTTGGCTAGACTGGCTGCCAGCTCCACCTTGGTAGGACTCGGGTGGCAGACGCGTGCCAACGAACACAGATGCCGGTGATCAAAACTCAAGCCTCCACGTTCTGCAGCAGGCGCCCAGCCCCTGGCAGCACTTCTGTCAGAGCTCACTCCGGTGTTTCTTTGCGGCAATAGAACAGTGATTACGACAGCCTGGTACCTACTGCTCCGCTCATCCCCTCTCTAACCCTCGTCTTCTGCTGGAAGAGAAACAAGCAAACGGTTTCCAGTAACTTGTCCCTGGCAGTTCCCAGGCAGCGCCATCTCAATAGAAGCAGCAGCAGATGTGATCTTGCCTAGTTTGAGCCATAAACAGTTTCATGGCAGAAGACCCCGAGACAGAGAGGGTTCCTGGAGGCCACAAGGAGGACAGGGAGTTATGAACCACCAGAGAAGCATCCAGAAAGGGTGGGAAGGTAGCCTTGTACTGTGAGGAGATAAGGAAGGAATCCAGGAGATGTGGGGGAGGTGCTGATGAAAGCCAGTTAGGTGTGTTCCCTGGGTGAGGCGGTGGGGGTGGGGTGAGGGGGTGGGGATGGGAGGGAGGTGAGGGGGAATGGGGGTGGGGGCTGGAGGGGGATGGGGGGCTGTCTAACTGGTATTTGAAGTCTCTAGGTCCTAGGTTCTCATGGGTATTTGCTTTGCACACTCTGAGGGGCTGTTGACCTCTCTCTGTACAAGCAGGGCTCGCTGGGTCAGTTAGGAGGACTAGGCTGCCAGCGATGGAGAGACTTGCCTCAGGGATTTAGCGGTCCCTTCCTGAAGTTTGGGGAGCCTGTCAGAGACTCACAGACATGTTCTTGGTGGGGTGCCTGCTAGTAAACGTGAAACTACAGGAAACTGTGGGCTGTTTTAGCCCCTAGCTCCAGCCTAACATGGCGCAGATCAGGTGGGTGTCAAGTGAGGAGTCAGGGAGGAACTCAGGCTTGGAGTCGGCTCCTTCCCACCCAGGCCCAATGAAGAGAACTGAATTTCTCTTGAGAGAGAAAGCGCCTGTAATTCTGCTGAGTCCGATCCATTGAGCTTGCTGGAAAAGAAGAAAGAAAGAAGAAAGGAAGAGAGAGAGAGAGAGAGAGAGAGAGAGAGAGAGAGAGAGAGAGAGAATAAAACAAAATCTCTTTAAGAAGAACAGCGTGGGTTGTGCTGTGGCCAAAGCGGAATTTTACCCAGCAGGAGATACTGTTTTTGATTTGAGAGCGGATTGTGGAATTCCTGAAGGGGGCTTCCAAGAAAAAGAGAAAACAGCCCCTTTCAAGTCGGCGACCTGCGTGCTGGGCCCCAGTGAGGGGGATAAATGTGCCCAAAGGTACAGTCACTGACGGAGAAGACGAAGGGGGCTTCACGGCGGGAGGGCCAAGTGGAGATTTGTGGCTGTGGGGAGGGGGGGTCCCCACTTGCCCTGGCTCGTCAAGCTTAAAGGAAGGCGGCGTGCTTTGCATTCAGACTCTGGTCGCAGATCGCTACGGTGAGGACACAGGCGGGCAACGCAGACTCCGCCCCATTTACATTCAGAAAGAGCCTCAATGGTGTCAGGGAAATTAGGAGTCAGGAAGCAAGGTGGTTACACTGTGAAAAGTAGAAACAAGAACGCAGACCGGCCCAGAAATGCTTCCGTTCTGCTGGGTCAGCTGCCTGACCCTTCCCAGACAGGCGCTGTTAGACAGGGTCCTTCAGGCGCCTCATGGCTGCGAAGACCCTGTCAGGCCCCAGGAAACAGGGCTGTAAATAACAACCCCGCTGTGCCTCACAGAACACCGAGTGCCGTTTTGTTTTAAACGGCCTTTGCTGTTTATGTTAATCTAAGAAAGCAGCCACCACAAAAAAAAAAAAAAAAAAAAAGAAAGAAAGAAAAAACAAACAAAAAAAAAAACTGAAGACCCTGAATTTAAAGATGCTGAGGAGACGGCTCACGGGGTTAGCTTCTTGCCGACAAACCTGAGGGAGAAGCTGAGTTCGACTCTCTGGCATCCACATGAAGGCCTGACTGAGTCCTGTCGCTGTGTTCCACATTCAGCAAGAGACCTTGTCCTCAAACCATGGTGGAAAATAATTACAGGTACATCGACACACACGCACATGCACACGCACATGCACACGCACAAGCCTTTGTCCCAGACCACAGACGCAAAGTCCTCAGAACAGCTGCTCCCAGGCCACCCTGGGGCAACAAAGGTATTCAGGCCAAATGGTAGTGTCAGGGTTTAAGTGGCACGGTCCCCTCCAGGGCTCGACTGGCGAGCTTTGATCCCCAAGATAATGGTGTTGAAGTGGGGTGCCGGCTTTACCAGGTTTTTGTTGGGGTTTTGCAATAAGCCTTGTCAAGCCACAGTCTGCAGGGGATAGCCAGCCCATGCCAAGAGCCTGTCTGTGAACTTGTAACCCCAGCTGCCTGGATTCCACTCCCTCGCTCCCCACCCCCACCTCCTGTAAGTTACAGATCTCAGGCCACCAGACTTTGGGACATCAGAGGGTGACAGATGTGGCATAACCTCTACCCAGATTATGAGTGCATCTTAACTGCCAGGGTCCCTACTCTCTCACACCCTCGGGGTACCTTCCCCCTGAGGCCTGGGAATCAGGGACAGCCTGGCTGCAGGCCTGCGCCGAGGAGTGCTCACCACACCACACCACACCATACGGGACATGGGGCCCATGCTTCCTCTGAGACCTAGAAGAAGGGACTATCTCCCACCTCCGGGGCCTGACCTCTCCCCAGAGCCCCTGTCCTGCTGTCTGTTTGTCCATCTATGGAGTTAATAAGTCGCTCATCCAAAAAGACAGTCCTCCTCAGTGGCTCCCGTGAACACCACCAAACCCCCACCGTTTCTCTCCCTGTGGGCGAGAATTCTTTGCATTCTGTCTCTTCGACAGCAGGGGGCGCTAACCAGATGTTGGGCCGTGCGGATCGTGGCCTCCAGAACCATGGACCAAAATAACCTCCTGTTGTTAATAACTCCCTCACTCTTGGGAATTCTGTTATAGTAACAACAACAAAAAACGACTCTGAAAGATGAGAACCGGTGACCTGACAGGTCACCTGGCCTTGGCCAGCCCTACGGTTCATGGGAAAACGAAATACAAGGTCAAGGTTTCCAAGCCAAAGAAACTGAGGCCATCTGAAGCCACAGTAAGTAAGTACTCTCTGACATTGTCAAGCGGTCCCTGTCAGGCAGCGTCTCAGGACTTCTTCCTGAGAAGTAGAGCTTTGCCAGGCAGTGTGGAGTCGTTTAGGGGCAAAAGCAGTACTGATGGGGGGGGTGAGGTGGGGGGGGGAGGCCACCGTGTAAATAAGAGCTGGATTCCATAGGCTACACAAGCAGGTCTGGGGACGCTGATGAGGGTTGTAGGGGGGCAGGACTCAAGCATTACCAGGGAAGGGTTGGGAGGAGGCGCGTGGGGTGCACAGCCTCTCAGTCTCCACCTCCCAGGAGCCTGAATCAGAGCGGACAGCGTGGAAGAGCAGAAAAGCTGAATGTGGCACCCCTGCTGGGGTTTTGATGGTGGAGGGTGTTGGGAGGACACTAAGATGGGTAACCAGGAGTAAAAAGATTATTAGAGCTATTAATGACGCGGACAGGCAGACAGGCAGGCAGGCAGGCAGATGGAAGAAGACGGAGCAGCACAGACAGGGCAGTGTTTGGGGGGGCCACTCGTGTTTTCAGAGGCTTGAAGAGGCTCTCAGCAAGAGCCTGCAGCCAGAGGCAGGGAAAGGGTGGAGAGCCAGATGCACGGCCACCTCTGATTATTAACTCACTTCCCATTGGAGAGATCCTGGGGCGTGTGCGTGTGTGTGTGTGTGTGTGTGTGTGTGTGTGTGTGTGTGTGTGTGCTCACGCGCACACAGGCATGCTTGATGTATGTGGGTGCATACATACCATGGTAAGAAGGCCAGAGGCCAACTTCATGGAGATAGTTCCTCGTTTCTATCTTATGCAGGTTCTGGGGGACCCACTCAGGTGACTGGGCTCCTGCCACTGCACGCACATTTACCTGCTGAGCCATCTTGTCAGCTCCACCTTCCTGTTTGAGACAGGGCCTCCTATTGAAGCTGAGCTTGCCGCTGTGACTATCTGGCTGGCGTTGAGCTCCCAGGAGCCCCCTGTCTGGGATTGTAATTCCCCAGGGCTGGGATTACAGTCTCACCTCGTGCTGTCATGCCCAGCCTCCTCGTGGGCTCTAGGGACTTGAACCTATGTCCTCACATTTGTGTCACAATCAATATATATATATATATATATTACAGGGAAGGGCATTCTCAGACCTGAACGGCAAAGGACCAAGAACAGTCAGAGACATGAAGACCTACCACAGAGCCGTGCACACAGGAGAATGCACAGGTGACACGAACCCCACTTAGGAATTTTATCTATAACAAAAATGCCCTCTCAGAACAGTGAGGTGAAAAGGTCCTGTCCATCAGAGACACTCAGCCAAGTGGATATGGGAACAGGTGACTTACCCCACATGGAGAACAAAAGCCCGTGCTGGGTAAAGGCCACATCAAAGTGAAACAGGCAGATGGCGCCATTGCTGGGAGGTCACACAGAAGACCCTCAGAGCCTCCAGGGGAGGGGGAATTACCCCAGGGCAATTCCATAAAATTGATATTTCATTGCAATTACAACCTTGCAAGTGACTCTCTCCAGATACATATGGACGCTTGCAAATGGCTAAGATAGACAGACGGCCAGCAGAAAGACAGACAGAGCACACTGCAACAGAGACACTGAAACGACAGTAGATGTCACCCGGATATGTAACTCAGGGCTCTTGTTACCTGTCTGTGTTCATCTACCTGAAAGAAAAGACACCAAACAGCTATGAGCGAACAGTCCTTGCTGCTTTCAGGAGTACTGATGAGTGCAGGGACAAACTGCACCCCCTCCAGGGATGTCCCCGTGTGTACAAGGGATGTCCCCGTGTGTACACCCGTGCAGGGCTATCATGCCCACAGTATTATGTGTCCCGTGAGCTTGCAGCACAGATCTGGGCAAATATCCCAAAGCGTGCTCACAAAGTGCAAAGTATTTGGTATTAAAAAATGACCTTGAGCAGTGTGCAATGTGGACATAGATAACCTTCAAAGTCAAAGCAATGGAGCCCAGTATGGTGGCACACACCTTTAATCCCAGCACTCGGGAGGCAGAGGCAGGCAGATCGCTGTGAGTTTGAGGCCAGCCTGGTTTACAAAGCAAGTCCAGGACAGCCAAGGCTACGCAGAGGAACCCTGTCTCCGGGAAAAAAAAAAAATTGCCTTTATTATTCATTTAGACTGTGTGCCCCTGTGCATATATCTCAGAGTGTGCAGAGGGCAGAGGGCAACGTGTGAAAGTCACTTCTGTCCTCCCATCATGTGATCCTGAGGCTCAAATTCAGGCCACCAAGCTTGGCAGCCAGGACCTTCGCCCTTTGAGCCAGCTCACTACCCCAACAAAAGCACGGATTCTAACCCACAGCAATCACTAAAGATAAAAGACGAAGGGATTCAAACTTGTTGGTGGTGGTCATGTGCTTCCAGTCAGAGTTGTAAACACTGAGCAAACCGGTCAAGTCTCCTGAATGCAGAGGGCCTGGCAGGTGACCTCTAACACTGTCCAGGACCCTCAATGAATGATGGGTCGACCTGTCTGTCACCCCTGAAGCCGAGGGGCAGGAATGTGCAGCTGGCTTCGTGCTTCCGTTCGTTGAACCCCCCACTCTGCCTCCCGGCCCCAGGCGCCCCACAGACTATTCCACACAAGAGTAAGGGGCTGACTGTGTGGCTGCGCCTCGCTGCTGCCAAAGGACATTTCTCCACACACATCCCACTACCCCAAGCTCAGTCTCCCATTCCCGAGCTGTTGACAGCCTCTCCTACCCCAACTCTAAGGCCCATACAAAAGACCAACGCATTGGACGGCCTGAGATCTGCTTGATGTAGGGGCAGGAGAGCTGGCTCAATACTGTTCTTGCAGAGGACCTGAGTTCAGTTCCCAGCACCCATGTGGGGCAACTTACAATCACCTCTAACTACAGCTCTGGGGGGGGGGGGTCCAGCGCCCTCTTGTGGACTCCAAGGGCACCTACACACATATATACATAGCCACAGACAGATGCTTGCACACATGACTTAGAAATAAAAAGAAAGGGTTAGACATGGCTCACACGTAAGAGCATGTGCTGCTCTTGCAGAGATGATCTCAGGTTCAAGTCCTAGCACCCGCTCGGTGCCTTAGAACCACCTGTAACTCCAGTTCAAGGGACCCAAAGTCATTTTCTGATCTCTGTAGACACTAGGTACGTACATTGTGCATACCTGTGTGTACCTGCAGGCAGAACAGTCACATACATAAAATAAAAAAGAAAACTTTAATAAACGTTTTAAATAAATAAATAATAAGTGACAAATCTATAAGGGGGGAGGACAGTGTTCAGCCTAAGGGCCAAGGTGGGAAAGGGCCTCTTGGAAGCCGCCGCTGCCCCGCGAAGGTGAGGCTCTGGCGCCACCTAGTGGACATTTGAAATATCTGTTCCCACAGCCTGGCTCCTCTGGGTCTCTCTTGGTCTTGCTAAGGCGGCCCCTGGCTGTCTTCATTCCTTCATTCTCATCCATAGGGAGTGACAGCCACTGGGAGTGACTGTGACTCCTGTGAACTTGGGGGGCGGGGGATGTCGTCGGTGTGCAGAAGCTCCGATCGTGTGTAGGTTGCTATGAACTCTGCAAGCTTCTGCCTCTGGGTCTGAAATCTCGGTCTCTCTTTCAAATTCTGAGACCCCGACGGACAGTGCTTCTGGTACCCAGGCTGGGAGGAATCACAACACCGCACTCAGGGCCACGGGTCCCTTGCTTAACTCAACTCCGATCTCCTGTCTAAATGCATTGTGGAAACAGGAATGATTTATCCACACAAAGGAAAAAAAAAAAAAACAAAAGCAAACAAAAATCACCTGGCTCTCTTCTGTTCCGAGAAAGGAGTAGGGAAGAGGGTTGTTCTAGATTTGGAAGGCTAAAGAACAGCAAAGGAATTTTAAAAATTACTTTCTTTCTCAACAATGTCTAGATTTTAAGCCTTTTCTCTTTCTGGAAAAATCCTACTGTGACTATTGGAAACTGGATACCAATTTTTGTCTTCTGTGCAGTCCTATCCTCTGTGTCCTCTGGCACCTGTTGCCAGCCCCACGCCCCGTTTCCACTCCTGGACATAGGGCCCAGCCTCCCTGCAATTGAATGTGACCCTACCCTGGAGGGAAAGGAGTCTTTCCCACAAGACTTCAGGGAGGTCCCCACAGCCAGGGAAAGCTGATTGCTTAGCACGCATGAGGTCCTGGGTTCGCTCTCCAGCACGGCATAATCTAGGCATGATGGTGTACACCCTCAATCCCAGCACTTGGAAAGCAGAGGCAGGAAAAGCAAGGGTTTGAGGCCACAGTGAGCTCCAGGCTCAAACAAGTTTCTGAAGCTAGGGTAGCAGTGCATACCAAATCCTTAAACTTAACAGAGGCAGGAGGATTGCTAGGAGTTTGAAGTCAGCCTGGGATATACAATGATACCATATTTCAAATAGAAAACAAGATTAAATCAAAATATGTGTGGAGAGATGTCTCAACAGTTAAGAGTCACCTGGGAAAGGGAGCCTCAGCTGAAAAACTACCCATTGACAGCCTGTGAGACTGTTTTTTTTTTTACTTTTTTACTTTTGAGACAGGGTTTCTCTGTGTAGCGCTGGCTGTTCTGGAACTCACTCTGTAGACCAGGCTGGACTTGAACTCACAAAGATCTACTTGTCCCTACCTCCCTAGTGCTGGGATTAAAGATGTGAGCCATCGCTGCCTGACATTTTCTTGATTGCTGATTGCTGTGGAGGGCTCAGCCCACTGCGGGCAGTACCATCCCTATGCAGGTGGGAAGTATTAAAAAGCTGTGGCCGAAGTCAACAACAGTGGTCCTCCCCGGCCTCGGCTTCAGGTCCCGCCTTCAGGTTCCTGCCTTGGCATCGTCCCTCCGTGGTGGAGAGTTAACAGGTAAGTTGTGTAAACCCTTTCCTCTCTAACTTGCTTTTGGTCAGGGTGCTTCTCACAGCAACAGAAGAGCAAACCAGGACACATTCCTCTTTATCCCTTGTTGGGGACAACAGGCCATATGGCCAATGTTCAGCCATCTTGTCAGAGCCTGCACTTTTAAGTCTCTGTTTTTCCCAGAGCTTGCCTTTCACCAGAAACTCGCTGACCCTGTTATGGGTCGGCACTTAGACTAAAGACAGATAGAGATGGAGCGACCCTGTTATGGTTTAGCAGTTAGTCTAGACAAAGAGGGAGCCAGATAACCCTGTGTGTCAGGACGTTATGACCCTGCCTGGAATTCCCTGTGTTTGAGAAAAGCCTGCAGCTGGGTTGCTATAGCAATATGCTTCCCTGCCTTCTGACTTATAAAAGCTGCTGCCTGACTAACAAAGTTTGAGAGTTTGATCAATCAGACTTGCTCTCCTCCTTTGTGTCTTGCATTTTCAACAGGTGAACTTCCTCCCGAGTTTTAGTCGAACCCCGCGGGCCGGGGCAATCCCTCCTGTCCTCTGTCACCTCGACCCTTGTGGCTCCCATCTCAGCCACGCCTCAATCCTCCGCCTGCTGAGCCCACCTGTCCCCACTCCCACCCGTGACCCTCTTCAGTTTTCCGCCAAGAGCTTCATGACCTTTGCAGAATAGCAATATAGCTTGTTCCATGTGCCCCACCCTGTGAACCCTCTGTTGGCTTCTCCCTGCTCTTAGAAAATGACCACAGGAGGTATAGCTCGGTGATAGTGTTCAACCCAGCACGCAAGAGAGCCTGGGGTCCAAGGCCGGAACTACCAGAAAAAAAAAATCACATTATTTAAGCCAGCATGGTAGCCTGGACCTGTAGAGTCAAGGCCAGCTGAGGCTGTGTAAGGAGACCTTACGGAAAGAAGGGAGAGCTCGGCAGAGGAGAGAAGGAAGGAGGGAGGGAGGGAGGAGAGTGACAAGAGTGCCTGGTGTGGCCTCTCTCCAAATGTCAGTAGAGCTGGCCCTTTACCACCACGTCTGTCTTCAAATGTCACTGCCTCATCAACCCAACTGAAACCTGCAGCATCTCTCCTTCCCCCAGACCCAGGTTCCCTAACTGCTTTCTCATCGACTAGAGTTGATGTGATAACTAATACTGATTGCCAACCTCATGGCATCTGGACTCACCTGAGAGTCCAGGGGACTCTGCGAGGGACATTATGAGGCTGGCTCCATTACATAGGAAAGACACACATTGAGTGTGGGCTGCACCATCCTGTGGGCTAGGGGCCTGGAGTGCACGAAGAGCATTCATCGCTCTCTGCTTCCTGAGTGTAGATGTGGTGTGAGCAGATGGTATGGTGTGAGCAGATGATGTGGTGTGAGCAGATGATGTGGTGTGAGCAGATGATGTGATGTGAGCAGATGTGGTATGAGCAGATGTGGTGTGAGCAAATGTGGTGTGGGCAGATGATGTGGTGTGAGCACATATGGTGTGAGTACATGTGGTGTGAGCGGATGATATGGTGTGAGCAGATGTGGTGTGGGCAGCTGCTTCACATTCCCACCCACATGCTACCTCTAGAGCTGGAGGACAGAATAAGGCCTGTCCCTAGGGCTGTTTCTTGTGTTGTCACCGACAATACAGTTGTTCTCTTTGTTTACAAAAATGTTTTTGGGTTGCTAGGCAAGTAAAGTCTGTGTATGCCCGCATACATGTATGCCCTGTGCAGTGGCTGAACCAAGATTCCCAGTAACATTCAACTACACAGCAGATTTCAGCTACAGTCATTGCGATGGGCAGTTGAGCCTCAAGAAAGTTACCACGATCTCTCTGACTTAGTTCTGCCAACTGAATTTTTCTGTACTTTAAGGGAGTTGTGTCTTTTGCATACCATCTATATACTTTTTGTGTATGTACTACGTGTGTGTGCGCGCGTGCGCGCGCATGCATGCACGCACACTTGCACACATGCACACACAGATGCCATGGGAGAAGGTCAGATGGCAAATTAAGAAGCTGAGTCTCTCCGTCCACTTTTACACCTTTAGTGGGTCCCAGGGACTGAACTCAGATCTTCAGACTTGCTTGGCAAGCCGCTTTGCCGCTGAGCCACCTCTCCAGCACCTATGTAAATGTGTCTCTTCACTAATCTATCATCCTGCAGATCGGGAAGCTGACCTCCCCCCTCTCACCATACCAAGGTGTCTAGAATAAAGTATGGCTTAGCCCAGCCACCTGATGGATTTGTGTTCAGAACAATGAATGTGATACTTTGGGAAATTGGTTTAGTGCAGTGGGCACGATATTTTAGGGGTCACATGTTTATCTATAAATGCTCAGATGACTATTTGCTTACAATTGAAGACACAAAAATATATCCATTTCCTTTAAAATGAGGATAGGGAAGAACACTCACAGGCCCATAACAAAAATAAAATATGTGTCTTTTTTTCTTCTTCTTCTTCTGAGAACTGGCCCCACAAAGTCATCGTGCCTCCAGCTCCTGTATTCTGCCTATAAAGCAGGGTTGTCCCCAAAGGTGCGCTGGCGCAGCCAACCGGCTGCTTTAAGGATGCTCTGCGGGACCAAGCGCGGGATGCAGCCGTGACGTCACAGCCCCGCCCCGCGGGGTGATGCTGCAGCTGCCGCGGCGGGGCCCGGGGCGCCGGGCTGGGACGGAGCTGTACTCGGGAGAACCAGGAGCCCAGCCTGGAAAGGGATGCCTCCCGTCTGCACGCACAGGTACGGGCGTTCCCTCCTGCACCCTCCGCCCAGCTCCGCGGCCTGGCGCCGGGAGCATTGCTGCTTAGGCCCCAGGATGATCCTACTGCCCAGGCTGGGGGCTCTCGGCGGGCATATAGACCTTTGTTCTTCTTGGGTGTTTAGTAAATTAAACTGAGAATGGAGCCTCCAGGGTACAGCACCCACAGGTCTGGAGGGAGAAGCAGTCTGGTGAAATTTGCACCCCAGGCCTGTTCCCAGCCACCTGGGCAGGTGTCATCAGCTTCCGGTTCACTTCCTTCCTGAGGCTGAGCCCTCTGGCTGGCCAGGGGGCGTTGTAAAACATCTCCCGGGATGTCTGGGTGACTGGGAACAGCACCCTGTCATCTTGCCACGGTCCTGAGTCATATAGCCGAGGGTGACATGCTAAGGTTGACCCCAGAGGCTGACAAGCGGTCTTCTCATTCTCTCACAGCCCCTGAAGTCGTTTGTAACGTTTGTTTTTCTGTTCTTACGGGATGTAGTGTCAGGTGCTGATGAAATGCAAATTCAATGAGCTCCCAGCCGGCGCTATGGAGACAAGTTAGCCCTCAGAAGGGAGACCTGGAGAGGAGGCGTGAGAGCTGGGCGCCCCCCTGCGTCGGTAGTTTACCGCTTACATCCCTCAAAGAGGCCTCAACTATCCACTCTGAGAATCTGAAGCAGGCAAAAGGGAAGTTGTCCCCAGAGACCCCATGGGAGGTAAACCTCCTTTATTGTTACAGAGAAGAGAAAGGAGAAGACAGGTTGGTTCCAAGTGAGATACTTTTAAGTATTCAAGTTACTGGTCTTGCTTATGTTGTTAATCACCAGGTGGGGGGGATAGCTCAGCGGGTAAAGAAATTGCAGCCCAGGCATGAGGACTTTGAATCCCCAGTTCCCATTTAAAGCCATGAGTGAGTGAGTGATGGTATCCAACCTACCTGCAGTCCTGGCACTCCTAAGGCAAAACTGGTAGTGGACATAGGGCATCTCTGTTGGGCTAGCCTAGCGTATCTCACTGCAAGCCAGAGACCGTGTCTCTAAACAAGGTGAAGGGTGTGGGCCTTCACCCACTGACCTGTTAGGTTTCCTGCCCACAGAAAAGGTAACTTTATAAAAATCCTTCATTGTATGTTTGAGGTGTGTGTGTGTGTGTGTGTATGTGTGTGTGTGTGTGTGTGTGTGTGTGTGTTTGATGTGTGTGCCAGCGCCTGGGAGGCATCCGGTCCCTTGGAGCTGAAGTTACAGATGTTTGTCCTCCACCTAATGTGGATGCTGGCAACTGAACTCAGGTCCTCTGCAAGAGCAGCAAGTGCCCCTGAGCCATCTCTTCAGCTTGGAAAAATACATGTTTTTAATAAAAAGGGTAATTCTGGGACCACCAAGATGGCCAAGTGGGTAAAAGCACTGACTGCCAAGTCTGGAGATGTTAGTTCCTTCTCAGAGACACACATGGAAGGAGAAGCAACTGCAGCAAGTTGGCCTCTGCCTTCCACATGTGTGTGTCACTGTCCACACACACACACACACACACACACACACACACACACACACACACCTACAAATAAATGCCGGGTGCAGTGGCTCACACCTGTAATCCCAGCACTCGGCAGGCAGAGGCAGGCAGATCGCTGTGAGTTCGAAGCCAGCCTGGTCTTCAAAGCGAGTCCAGGACAGCCAAGGCTACACAGAGAAACCCTGTCTCAAAAAAAAACCAAAGAAGGAAAGGAAGGAAGGAAACTCTGACCTAACCCCAGTGCACACAGGAGCTGAATGAAGACAGCCTTCACACTTTGGGTCAGTTTTGGTTAACGGACTTGAGCAGGGGTTCTTAACCCATGGGTCGTGACCCGTTTGGGACCTTTTCACAGGGGTCACGTATGGCCATTGGAAAATACAGATAATTACACTTTGGTTCATGACAGTATCAAAATTACAGTTAGGAAGTAGCAACGAACATTTCATGGTTGGGGCCACCACAGTGTGAGGCGCTGTATTAAAGGGCCACGGCATCAGGAAGGCTGAGGATGAACTGCCAGGACAGGCTGCGGACTCTGTTCAGTGGTGGGAGGCGACAATGGGACTCTCCTGCTGAGAGAAGAGCGGCCCATCTGCGCAGGCCGTTTACACCACATGCTGCTGGAGTAGGACTGTCAGGACCACAGCCTCCTTCCCAAAGTCAAAGGGACAGTTTCTTTGCTTCTTTTCTTTCCTGTGCAGCCTGGGTGTCCTGAAACTCCCTCTGTAGACAAGTTTGGCCTTGAATTCAGAGCTCCTCCTGCCTCTGGCTTCCAAGTGCTGAGATTAAAGGTGTGCACAGCAGCCCAGATAAAGGGACAGTTTCTAGCACATGCACACTTCCAACCCCCACCCCCGAGACAGGGTTTCTCTGTGTAGCCTTGGCTGTCCTGGACTCGATTTGTAGACCAGGCTGTCCTCGAACTCACAGCAATCTGCCTGCCTCTGCATCCCGAGTGCTGGTATTAAAGGCATGTGCCACCACTATTCAGCTAAGGCTCACTTTTTTAAACAATTAATCTCTAGTCCCCCCCCCCAATGTGATTGCATTTGTTTGGTTGGTTGGTTAATGCTACAGGGTGCAGATGCAGGCCAGAGGACAGCTTTCAGGAGGTGGCTCTCTCCTACCATGCGGATCCTAGTGATTGAACTCGGGTCTTCAGGCTTGAAGCGTAGTGCCCTGACCCACTGAGCCGTCACTCCGGCCTCTAAAACTTTAATCTTAATTTAGTCTTCACAAGTGAACTATATTTTAAACGAAGTGCTATTTGTCTAGCTAGTTCTCAGGCCTATCTGCTCTCGTTTTACAGGAAAGCCTCTTTCTAAGGTTGCCAGACAAGTCAGCTTTGGAAGGGTTGCTCCCCCACGCTACCTCAGTGGAAAACCTACCTCTTAGCCAAGGCTTCCAGGTTCTTCGCCATCAGCCACTGTTTTGCTGGTGGCGTCACCTCTCCCCATGCCTTCACTGTGGCTGACAGTCGGTTCTTTCTCTCCCTTTCATGTGGAAGATTCCTGACACTTAGAACACCTTCCCTACCTTCCCTTTGTAGCCTAACTTGAAGACAAGACTGTGTCATTATTCTGTCTCTGTGACCTCTGTCTTGATCTCAGTACTTGGTACATGGGAGGAGGAATCCAGATGATTGGGAGGGGGCGTAGGTAGATAGATGAGAGTATGAATGAGATGAAGGATTGGAAAGTGGGTGCGTGAATAGTTGGCTGGACGGATGTATGGATGGGGAATAGATGGTGATGAATGGGTGGAGGATGGATGGAAGGTGGGTGGGTGGGGGC
>OU015754.1:80678251-80694223 GCA_907169655.1 Acomys percivali | reverse complement strand
CCATGCTCTCTTGAGGCAGGGATCTGGGCCCTCTGGCCCCTGTGAAGGAGCAGATATGAGCACAGGAACTGCGCTGCCCAGCTGCGGTTTTCTGCTGTCTTGGCCCGTGGGAAAGAAGGCTGTACAAGAGGGTCTTTCTGTGTGTATGTCCCAACTCAGACTGTCTGGGGATGACCCCTGGAGTGCCACAGGAAGACTGAGGACTGCGATCCTCCTTCTTGTCCCCATGCATAGGGCCCTGCTCCATCCGCTGAGGGCTGGGCTCTGCCCAGGACAGAATGCTGGGCTTGGGGAAACAGACAGAACGGACTCTGAAGTAGTCAGTGTTAACTCAGCTTTCCCTAAGTGGTGGGCAAGAAGGCACTAGGGAAGGGGCTCACAGTGAAGATGGAGGCTCCACATAGGCCACCGTGAAGTAACTGTTGTTCCTAAATGGACTTCCCTTACAGCAACACCCAGCAGGCCTGCCTACGATGATCCCCCCAGCAAGCAGCACCCCTCCGGGAGAGGCCCTCTTCCCCAGTGCGGCTTCGCAGGACTTCTGGAGGTCACCCATCTCCAGCTACTCAGGGTCCGTGACACGACACATCAGCCACCGGGCCAACAACTTCAAGCGCCACCCCAAGAGGAGGAAGTACATTCGACCCTCTCCACCCCCACCCCCCAACACCCCATGTCCCATTGAGCTGGTGGACTTCGGGGACTTGCACCCACAGAGGTCGTTTTGGGAGCTCCTGTTCAATGGTTGCATTCTGTTTGGCATCGAGTTCAGCTACGCCATGGAGACCGCGTACGTGACTCCGGTACTCCTGCAAATGGGCCTGCCTGACCAGCTCTACAGCCTAGTGTGGTTCATCAGCCCCATCCTTGGTGAGCCCCGGTGGTGGACAGCCTCTGGAAATCTCCGGAAGCTTCCAGAAGCCTCTGCTGAAGCAGCTTGAGGGACCTGAGGGGACAAGGGAGGAGTTAAGTTCCACTCCTTAGTATGGGGCTGAGGGAAAACACAGGTATGGCCGGTCACATCCTGTATTCTAAATTCTTTGATCTGTACTGGAGGGTAGCATAGGCATCTTGCTGACCCCAGGATTATATCATTTCACACCAAGCCGTCAGCGCAGAATCTGAACCATGAAGCTGATGAAAATGAGGGAGGGAGGGGGTTGGAGAGGGAGGTACCGGGGTTCCCCAGCAAGATCACAGGGGCTCAGCCTATTGTACAGTCCACAGAGAGCAGGTCTCAGTGGCTCAGGTCTGCTCAGCTTGGGTTTGTAGCACGTGATCTTGTTGCTTTAATGTTTCGGTGCCTTGGGATATTTGCTTGCCTGGGGTGTCTTGGGAGTTGTGAGCTGCTTCCTCGTCCCTGTGGACTCAGGAGCGCTGGCAATAACACTGCTGTGCTCTGTTTCAGGATTCCTGCTGCAGCCTCTGTTGGGTGCCTGGAGTGACCGATGTACCTCAAGGTTTGGAAGGAGACGCCCTTTCATTCTTGTCCTGGCCATAGGTCTGTTGTTTGGCATGGAAATAAAATGGAAGGAAAGAAACAAAGAAGGAAGGGAGGGCAGGAAAGAAAGGCACGAATGTTTCCTTTTAGGAATTGTTAAAACATCTTGAACACAAGCCTTCTCAGGCAGCCCAGGTCCAGCCTTGCCTGAGCGAATGCTAAGAATAAGTCATTTAGCTTTTGAGCCGAGCGGTGGTGGCGCACACCTTTAATCCCAGCACTCGGGAGGCAGAGGCAGGCGGATCGCTGTGAGTTCGAGGCCAGCCTGGTCTACAAAGTGAGTCCAGGACAGCTAAGGCTACACAGAGAAACCCTGTCTCGAAAAACAAAACAAAACCATTTAGCTTTTGCTTGTTTGTTGTTTGTTTGTTTGATGGGTTAGTAAAGTTCATCTTGTCCTTGCTGAGCTTGATGGGATAAAATCCCTGGCCTGAGTGTGAGCGCTCTGCACGTCTGCAGGCAACTCCCACAGCTGCTCTTTAAGTCCTCAGTTAGTCTCAACCTAGGAAGTGAACGCGGGAGACAGAGAAGGGCTCCGTCTCCTCTGGTGACTTTTTCTCTCTGTTTCCAGGGGCATTGCTGGGCCTCTCCCTCCTGCTCAATGGAAGGGACATTGGCATGGCCCTGGCTGACACAGCCACCAACCACAAGTGGGGCATCCTCCTAACAGTGTGCGGCGTGGTGCTGATGGACTTCAGTGCAGATTCGGCGGATAACCCCAGCCACGCCTACATGATGGACGTGTGTGGCCCCGTGGACCAGGACCGAGGCCTGAACATTCATGCCCTCATGGCGGGTGAGTGCTCTTTCCGCCGGGCTGCGGTACCACGGGGTTCAGATGGGGGGGGGGCGTTCCTTCCCAAAGATAAGTCTGTGAGGTTCAAGTGTGACTGAAAGCGTGTGTCTTTGATAAAGGTGCTTGACAGCCTGGATTTGAGCTTTGAGCTTTGAGCCCCACATGCTGGGAGGAAAGAGTTGATTCCTGCAAGCTGCTCTCTGACCTCCACATGGGCACCAAGGCACACACAACATAGCCCCAAAATAAATAAATGGAAAATATTTGTCTTGGAACTGAGGATGGAACACAATTGCTAGAGTGCTTGCCAAGCATGCACAGAGCCCTAGGGCTTGCAGCACTATTTAAACGGAGTGTGGTGGGGCACACCCGTAACCCCAGCGTTTAGAAGGCTGAAACAAGAGGATCAGGAGTTCAAGGTCACTTTAGGTACACAGTCTAAAACCAAACTGGGATACATGAGACCCTATCTAAATAAATAAAGTCAGGTGTGGTGCACACCTTTAATCTCAACACTCAGTGGATCTCTATGCATTCGAGGCCAGCCTGGTCTACACAGTGAATTCCAGGACAGCCAGCTTCTAAACGGTGAAACTCTGTCTCAAATAAACAAATAAGCTGAGAAACTGTCCCAAAAGCACTGGGTGTCGGGGAGTATGGAGAGATGGCCTAGCCGTAAAAAGTTGTTTATTGCTCTTTCAGAGAACCTGCGTCCGTTCCCAGCACACACACAGAGCCCTCTCTCCACCTCTGTGGGCATCTGCACTCATACACCGGACACCTCCCTCCACATACATAATTTTAAAATAAATAAAAGCAATATGTATTTTTTAAAAATTAAAAAGGAGCCAGGCATGGTGACACATGCCTGTAATCCAAGCATTCAGGGAGGCAGAGGCAAGCAGATCTCTGTGAGTTCGAGGCCAGCCTGGTTTACAGAGTGATTCCAGGACAGCCAGGGCTACACAGAGAAACTCTGTCGGGGGGTGGGTGGGTGGAGGGAGGAGAACTCAGTAAAATGCTGGGTTATCACCATCCCATAATAAAGTCAGAGCTGGGAGATAGCACACCCAAGGCTGGAGGTTTGATCCTCATGACATTGGGACACTAAAAGACAATCATCCAGCTGGGCGGTGGTGGCACATGCCTTTAATCCCAGCACTTGGGAGGCAGAGGCAGGTGGATCTCTGTGAGTTCGAGGCCCACCTGGTCTACAAATCGAGTCCAGGACAGCCAAGGCTACACAGAGAAACTCTGTCTTGAAAAACCAAAAAACAAAACAAAACAAAACAAAACAAAGACAATCATCCAAGTGTAGTGACTATGCCTTAGTACCTGGGGAGGCGGAGGCAGGAGAGTCACCAGTGTTCAAGCCCAGCCTGGTCTACAGTGAGTTCCAGCCTTGCCAGGCCTACATAGCAAGACTCTGTCTTAAAACAAGGGGCCCTTAAAATGGCTCAGTGGGTGAAGGGACCTGTCACCAAACCTGACAAGCCACATCTGATCCCCAGAGCCCATATGGTGGCAGGAGAGAACTAACTCCTGCAAGTTGTCCCCTAACCCTCCACATGCACACTGTGGTGTGAAACCCCATACACACTGAAATTAATAAAAATGTAATTCAGAATTTCCTAAGTAAATAGGAACAGCAACAATTTTAAAAACCTGGCTTTCCTAAATGAAACACTTACAACAAAGTGATATGAAAGGGGAAAAAAAAAAAAAAAATCCCAGGGCTGGAGAGATGGCTCAGAGGTTAAGAGCACTGGCTGTTCTTCCAAAGGTGCTGAGTTCAATTCCCAACAACTACATGGTGGCTCACAACCATCTATAATGAGATCTGGTGCCCTCTTCTGGTATGCAGGCACACATAAATTTAAAAAATTTTAAATTAAAAAAATCCTGTTTAAAATGGCAGTTTAGTCTGATGGGGAGATGGCCTTGTGGCTAAGAGCACTGATTGCTCTTGCAGAGAATCTGGGCTGACAACACCCAGGACTTTAGATCTAGTGGACCTGACATCCTCTTCTGCATCCAACAGCCTCCTGCAATCACGTGGTGTACACGAACTCAAGCAGGCACACACACACACACACACACACACACACAGTAAAAGTAAATAAATACATTATTTTAATAATCAGCCATATGTGATGATGTACAAATTTAATACCAGAGAGACAAGGAGATCTCTGACTATGAGGCCTGCCTGGTCTTTATAGTGAGCCAAGGCTACAAACATAAGCTATAGATTACTTTTAAAGTAAAAATCGAAATTTGAAACCTGCCCTTGTTAAAGGTTACAAATCATCCATGGGCTCTTCCAAAAGATGCATCAAGAGCTAATTAGAATGACCCCAAATCCACCCCTGAGATGGCGCAGTGGGTAAAGGTCTCCCTGCCAAGCATAATGACTTCGGTCCTATCCCCAGAGCACGGGCCATCCTTAGAGGTGGCCGTGCACAAGGAATGATCAGGGGACATGTTCATGCACACTCGGGCTTGTGCGTTGAAGGCGAGGTCTTGGTGTGTTTTTGCTGCAGTGAAGCTGGGTGCGTGTATTACATACAGTGTGGCTGGGTCTAAAGAGCGCCTTCTGTGATTCTGACACACTTCTTTTCAAATGGAAGGACAGGTTGGCAGCTTGTCCCTCTGCTCCCTGTCCTGGAGATGAGAGCCTCAGTGTTTATGTGGGGAAGCGAGTAGTTGTTGGCCCTGCGGGGCGTGTCGGGAGCACCCCTGGCAGAGAGAGGCTGCAGATGGGACAGATGCTGCAGTGGGTCTTTGGGATGGACTTTGCTTCTAAGAAATGGCTCCACTTTTGCTGGGGGCGGGGTTGGGGAAGGGCCTCCTTGCCTGTCTGTTGAGGAAGACCCTGAATCCTTTTTCTCTCCACAGGTCTTGGAGGAGGGTTCGGCTATGTGGTCGGGGGCATCCACTGGGACAAAACCAGCTTCGGGAGGGCCCTGGGGGGTCAGCTCCGTGTCATCTATCTCTTCACCGCCATCACCCTAAGTGTCACCACTGTGCTTACCCTGATCAGCATCCCTGAGAGGCCCCTTCGGCCTCTGGGTGAGAAGAGGACACCTATGAAGAGCCCAAGCCTCCCATTGCCCCCCTCCCCACCTGTTCTGTTGGAGGAGGGGGCCGGCGACACCCTCCCCTCCACTACAGCCACCAGCCTGTACGCCAGCTTCTCCACCCCCATCTCACCTCCCAGCCCCCTCACCCCTAAGTATGGCAGCTTCATCAGCAGGGACAGCTCCCTCACAGGCATCAACGAGTTTGCATCATCCTTTGGCACCTCCAACATAGACAGTGTGCTCATTGACTGTTTCACAGCGGGCCATGACAATTACCTGGCTCTCCCCAGCAGCGTCCCCAGGCAGGCCATCAGTGTCAGTTTTCCTCGGGCCCCCGATGGCTTCTATTGCCAGGAGAGGGGGCTCCTGGAGAGGAGAGAGGGGGCCCTGACCTTGGGCTCGGATGGAGATGTGCTAAGGGTAGGCTCTCTGGACACCTCTAAGCCACGGGCCTCAGGGATCCTGAAGAGGCCCCAGACCTTGGCTCTCCCAGATGTGGCTGGAGGGAATGGCCCTGAAACGAGCAGGAGAAGGAACGTGACCTTCAGCCAACAGGTAAAAGTGAATAAATGTCAAGGGGAGGCAAGGATCCGATGGTCCACAGTTTGTGTGGTCGCCTCTGTTGTCAGTTAGAGGGTGAAGAGGAAGTCTGGCCCAGAGACAGCTTCCTTTGCATGTGGGTAGTGACGCTGGGATGTGTGAGTCCCCAGATGGGAGGATATGTTCTGAACAGGACCCGTGAGTCAGGGATAGTCCTCTTCAAACCATCATGTTTGTCCCAAAGTAATTGAGGCCCAAACTATGTCTCCAGAGAGCGTGGTACAAGTGCTGCGCACTTGTTACTGGTTTCTAGCACTTTCCCAGACCAGCCACTGCCCACGTGGACCCTCTGAATATAGTACCAACAGATCTGAGTCTTGAAGGAAGATGGTGACATCATGGCAGTGGGCAGTGTCTCTTGGATCTCCCCAGGGTGAGCAGTCGCCCTTACTCATGTATGACACTAGCTGATCCAGAAGGGCTGCATGCTCAAGGCTGTCTTCTGCAAAGGGACAGAATCTTCTGGAAGGCGGCTTGAAGTGCCTTTAGTAACTTCTGGTTTGTTCACAATGCTATGGTTGCTACTGGAGGTTACTTTCAGAACCCCAGGTGGTTAGCTGTAAGTGTGAGGACCTAAGAAAAAGACACACACACACACACACACACTTGCAGGCACACAGACATGCACACGTATACACACACAACACACAGAGAAAGACAGAGACACACACAGAGAGAGAGAGAGACAGACAGACACATACACACACAGACAGAGAGCACAGAGCACCCACCACCTTGAGGAGGAGGCTCCTTTAAGTTGAAGCAAGGCTGTCCTATTACTTGGGTAGACAGGGTCTGTGCCCTTTTAGAGAGAGAGAGAGAGATTGGGAACTCAGGGTTTCTAGGCCACAGCCCTTTGAAGCATCTCACCTGCACAGGTCCCTTCAGGGAGATTGTTCTGGAGCCAGGTAGACTGGAGCATGACCCAATATGACACTTCACTCGGGCCATAGATGCACTGCTGGCTGGGGCAGCCTCTGCGGGAGGAAGGGTTCTGCAGTAAGTGGCTGCTCCTCCCGGGGAAGGGTGCCCAGGTCATCAGTATGTTCAGCCAGTTTCGCCAGAGGCAGCGGTTCCTAGCTGCACAAATCAACGGCTTGTCCTCTTCATTGTGAGCTTCTCTGGCCCTTTGTCAAATGGGATGCTGTTTCATAAAACTCAAGTGGCTCCCAGCATCCCCCTTTTCCTGTGTTCTCTGTTTCCATTCTGCCAACACTGTGGGTCTGGGAACAAGTTCTTTGGAAATAGTAAAAATTGGGCTGGAGAGATGGCTCAGCAGTTGAGAGCACTGGCTGCTCTTCCAGAGGACCGGGGTTCAGTTCCCAGCACTCACATGGTAGCTCCCAACTGTCAATAACTCCATGCCTCACACAGACATACATACAGGCATACATGGCAAAACACCAACGTGCATAAAAAGAAAGAAAAGTAGTTAAAATCGTGGGCTAAAGTCTGGGACTGGACCTCGGTTGACAGACAGCTTGTTTAGCGTGTGCAAAGCTCCAATTCAGTCTTCAGCTGCCCATACACAGAGTATGGCAAGTGTGTGTAAATCCAGCACCTGGGTGGTTAACAAAACCCTGTTAAAAAAAAAAAGAATGGGCTGGAGATATGGTTCAGTGGTTAAGGACACTGACTGCTATTCCAGAAGACCTGGGTTCAAAACCCAGCACCCACATGGCAGCTGACAAATGTCTGTAACCCCAGAATCTGACACACTCACAAAGACACACATGCAGGCAAGCCACCAATACACATAAAAATAAAAATAAATAAATTGGGGCTGGAGAGATGGCTCAGAGGTTAAGAGCACTGTCTGTTCTTCCAAAGGTCCTGAGTTCAATTCCCAGCAACCACATGGTGGCTCACAACCATCTATAATGACATCTGGTGCCCTCTTCTGGTGGGCAGGCATACGTGCGGGCAGAATGCTGTATAAATAGTAAACAAATAAATCTTTTAAAAAGTGAGCTACATATGAACACATGCAGGTTCCCTGGTGCTTTTTGCTTTCTTCTGCCACAGGTATAGATAACAATCTTCGTTTATGGCCACTCTGGGATCCAGAACTCCAGGCTTCCTACTTTCTTTTCCCACTAAGATAGTCTGGTGCCCACGATGCCACCCGCCCCCAGCCAGAGCAGTGCTCTGCCTTCCTAATAGCTTCTCCAAATAGCTCAATTCCAGGATTAGTTGACAATGGAGTCTGTGCCCCAAAGCCGGACAAGGTGCCGGGCATGAAGCCTCATTCAGAGAGGTTGGCTGCTGTGCCAGCAGCCTGCATACCCATCAGATGCTTGGCCCGGAAGTAGCCAAATCCTGCTTCTTTCATTCTGTGGACTGCGGGTGCCTTGCCTCATGGTGAACCCCCTTGAGGGATGTGCCCACTGACATGGCTGCCCTGTCTGTCCTCCATGTGACAGGAGATCCACCTGTGCGGAGAGGGTCTTAAACAGATGTCATCAGTTACCCTGAAGTACCGTTTTCACAGCCTTCTCTAATGGGGATGGGGTTGGGGATAGGGGCTGGCTGGGCTAAAACTGATCCACATTTCATGTGTGTGTGTGCATGTGCACATGTGTGCACAGATATGTGGAGGTCAGAGGTCAACTTTGGGTCTTCTTCAGACCCATCCTTGTTTTTTTTTTTTTTGGAACAGGGTCTCTCAGTGCCCTGTAACTTGCAAAGTAGGCTAACTAGCTGACCAGCAAGCTCACACTCGGCCTCCTCAGTGCTAGGATTGCAAACCCAGGTCTGACGCTCAAACTCATATCTCATGCTTGCGTGGCAAGCATTTACCAACTGTTCCTCTCCCCCGATCTGTATTTATTTTATTATCTCTACTTTTTGAGGGATTTGCTTCCTCTGTGTCTGCAGGCACTTTCTCTCCTACCCTCTCTCTCTCTCTCTCCTTCACTCACAAGCGTGTGCGCGCGCACACATACACACACACACACAGAGGGAGGGGGGAAGATACACCGAGTGGAGGAAGAGGAGAGAGGGAAGGAGAGAGAGGAGAGAGAAAGGGGGGGGGGCCTCCTGTGCCGCACTGTGCGCATGCTCAAAATTAACTTCTCCTGGGTCTCAGACAAGAAGTGCAAAAGTCTTCTTTCCCATGAGCTGTGTGCTGGCTCGTTACTGCCCTGTAAGAGGGCAGAGGGGCCTGTGAGATCTCAGCTGGTAGATGCTCCTGCACAAGTCTGCAGAGCCCACAGTAGGAGAAAACTGATTCCCAAAATTGTCCTCAGACTTCCAGGTATATGCCATGGCATGTAAACACCTGCACTCATATACATACATACATACATACATACATACATACATACATACATACATCATGCACACAAACACGTAATAATAATTTTTTAAAGTTTAAAAAAAGAAAAAAAAGACAGAGGTCCCCACAGTGTGTGCTGGGAGCTGTTTGTGTTCTCCATCTTAGCATACCCATCACATGCCTCTGTCGGATGTGGGCCTAATGGCTCTGACTTGGGTGTCTGTGATTCTGTTACAGGTTGCGAACATCCTCCTGAACGGTGTGAAGTACGAGAGTGAGCTGACGGGCTCCAGTGAGCAGTCGGAGCAGCCACTGTCCCTGCGGCGCCTCTGTTCCACCATCTACAACATGCCCAAGGCGCTGCGCAATCTCTGTGTCAATCACTTTCTGGGTGAGCCATGATGTCCTGGTGTGTGGCGGGGTGCAGCCAGGGCCTGCATGTGGAGTCTGGACACAGAGCCTCACTTCTCAGGCATGCTCATGTCCCTCATCCTTCCAGACAAGAGCGAGGGTGGGATGTGGGCCCGGTTGCTGCGCTGGAGGTTCCCCAGGTTAAGCACTGAACCCCACCTTCTGGAACCCTTGGATGTGCCTGCACATAGACCTCCCATCCACCTGCACACCTGGTGGTGTTCTTAGACCACCAGGGTTGGCACACTAGGAACTATTGAGAGGCCCCAGCATGGCTTTTATTCACTGGTTGTTATGTTGTTGGAGGTCTGAGGGTGACAGGATTTGTAGAGGGTTGGGGGAGGGGGCCATGACAACACAGTCGACATCACAGGCAAGACTTAAAAATGGTCTCAATCTTTCCCACAGTGATCTTGCAGGGTGTCCCACATAAGCCAAAATCACGGATGGCACCCAAAACCTAGGTGACAGGTGCTCAGCGGAGCACAGCTTCTGCCAACCAAAGCTAAGATAGGGACACAGACGTCCAGCCTAGGGGAAAGGTTAAATGTGTTAGGGTGTATCTGTATTAGAACACACTCTGCTGCTGTGGGAATGAGTTTAATAATATTTGATGGGCTAACGATACAGCTCAGGGTTAGGGTTAGGGTTGGTAGGGTTAGGGTTAGGGTTAGGGTTAGGGTTGGTAGGGTGCTAGCATGGATTCTGTACCCGGCACTGCATAAACCAGGGGTGCCTATGACCCCAGCTCTCCGGAGGTTCTTCTTGGCTGCATAGCAAGTTCCAGGCCCAGAGTGGGTAGACTGATCCTTGGGGCCTGCTGGCCAGCCACTCTAGCCAATCAAGAGGCAACAAGTTCTGTGAGAGACCCTGTCTCAAAGAGATAATATGGAGAGTAATTGAGGAAGACACCTGATGCTGACCTCTGGCCTCCACATGCATATGCACGCATGAGTAAACTCCCACATGTGTGCACACACAGTACACACATACACAGTTTATAACATTACTTGATGGCATAGAAGTTGTAGTTTGACCATTTTTTGTGGCTTGAGAGAGAATGACCATGACCTTCCTTGGCTAAGGAAGGTGTTAGTTGAGTCCTCAAGGGTGGCACTTGGAAACTGGATCAGTAGTGACACATGTCAGGCCGGCATCACAGTTTGCATTTCCTAATGTATTTCTCTTGCTGGGTGTGGTAGCATGTGACTTTAATCCCAGCCTGGTCTACAGAGTTCCAGGATAGCCAGGGGTATGTAGAGAGACAAAAACAAACAAACAAAACAAATCAAAACAAAAACTAATATATTTTCCCTGACTAAATATATTCCTCTCCAAGTTACTGAATATCACCAGCATTAACTTTCTTCCTGATTATAAGAATATTTCTCCAAGCGGAGCATGGTGGTGCACACCTTTAATCCCAGAACTCAAGAGGCAGAGGCAGGTGGATCTTGCACTGCACAGTTGGATCTCCATGAGTTCCAAGCCAGCTTGGTCTATAAAGAGAGTTCCAGGACAGCCAGGATTACGTAGAGAGACTCTGTCAAACAAAACACATACACAAAAATGTTAGGTGATGGAGAAACACCATTCCTGACCAGCCTTTACTGGGTGAGGATCTGTAGGGCAGGGACGCAAGACCTTAGAAATAACAAATTCCTATAGTTCTGGAAACCAAGTTATTCTCATTATGGAGATGGTCACAGTTCAACCAAAATGGAGCTTGACCCAGGCTGGCTTTGAACTACTGATCCCCTTCACAAGTGTGAGCCAGCAAGCCTGGATTTCACGTGTTACTACCAGGAGCGGGGGGCAGGAGCACAGCCTTGGTGGCCCCAGGTCACAGCCTCTGTCTTCCTCCAGGGTGGCTCTCATTTGAGGGAATGCTGCTCTTTTACACGGACTTCATGGGTGAGGTGGTGTTTCAGGGCGACCCGAAGGCGCCGCACACGTCAGAAGCGTACCAGAAGTACAACAGTGGAGTGACCATGGGCTGCTGGGGCATGTGTATCTATGCCTTCAGTGCCGCCTTCTACTCAGGTACCCGCTACATGCACACTTCCCAGTCAATGACCAACCGCAGGCAGGCGTGAAGTCCCCCCTCAGGGAAGGCACTACCGTCCTCTGTTCAAGTCCTTAGCTACTGCTGGGCTTACCAGCTGCACTAACTGAACCCAGGGGTAGGCACCTGGGGTTCAAAGATCAACCCTGCGTGTGTGTTAGACCTCCAGAGGTGGCACCCCAATAGTCTAGACTTGCCTAGACCATGGGTTCACACACAAGAGTGAAGTGGGGCCTAGGGACAAGGCATGGGGCCACATGCAGGCTGAAATGTGGCTGCTAAGCCCTTTTTTCATACAAATCTCCGTAGAACAGTAGGGCCAAAGAAGGCCTGGGAAGAAGTCAAGCAACCATGTAGTGGTGATTTGGGGGGCAGGAGCAGCAAGAGCGTCGAGTGCACAGGCCAGTCTGCAGTCTGAGTTGACCCCGAGGGTGTTCTTCTGGGTGGCCCTAGGGATGCCATGCTCAGTTCATCCCAGGTCAGTCCCCATTTGCCTGGGCTGGCTGCATGAAGCTCTGGTATTCTCCTGTGATCTTAGGGCAAAAGGCCAGGTAGCAGATATTTCTAGATTCTGAGGCCAAACTGGCCCTGTTGCAGCTTCTTAATAGCCCAGTGATCCCAAAGCAGTCATGAGATTACAGAAAGGTCTTGGCATTGCCCTGAGCCAGTAATGCCATATTAGTGCTCTGTGAAATGTGTATACATCATAGAGTCTTCAAGTGCCACCGAAACAAACAAAAGCTCCCTTCCCATGCACACCTTTAATTCCAGTGCTCAGGAGGCAGAGGCAGGCAGATCTCAGTGAGTTCAAGGCCAGCCTGGTCTACAAAGCTAGTCCAGGACAGCCAAGGCTACACAGAGAAACCTTGTCTTGAAACTGCTCCCCCAATACAAACAAACAAACAAACAAAAATACAAAGCAGGTGGGATGGCTCAGTGGGTAGTGGCCCTTGCTGACAAGCCTGATGACTTGAGCTAAACCCCCAGAATCCAGAGTGGAAGAAAGAAAATTACTTCAACAAATTGTCCTCTGACCTCCACACATGTGCCATGTCTCCCCAACCCAACCCTACCACACACCTACATGAATATTAGGAGAAGGACGAAGGGGGTTGGAGGAGAACAAGGAGGGGGAGGGGAGGAGGGGGAGGAGGAGGAGGAGGAAAAGAAGAGGAAGAGGAAGAAGAACAAAGCCACTCTTGGCTCAGGGGTCATACAAAGCCCTACATTGGTGGAGGTGGGGGAAGCTGGGAGGACTTAGCTCTTGGTAGAGAGATTACTTAACCCTTACAGAGCCCTGGGCTCCGTATGTAGCACGCACACATGACAAAGCTTTGAAAAATAGGTCAAAAGCAGGCTGCGGGCTGCGGTGTGCCCACTGCTCTCTCCGACTTCCCTCCCCATAGGAAGCACCGGGTGAATAAAGGGTGTTTATGGCCTGCAGTGTAGCTCTGGGCAATAGTCTATGTATGTGCTCAGTCTGTGTGTGCTTGAAGCCGAGTTCAATCTCCAGAGACCCCAGAACTAGATGCCCATCTTACTTGTGAGCCCCTGGGGCCAGCACTTTTGGGCTGCTGGGACCCCTTGCCAGGCGGCCTTCTGTTTTATTTTACCCGTTGTCATCCCTTGACGAAGATGATGGCCAAGCGGAAGACTCTTACCGCTCCCACTGCAGGCAAGCCACCAAGCTGCGTCCCTCAGGGGCCACACCTTTTGAAGTCCCGGGCCCTTATGGAGTTAGGTGTGAATGAGGGCACCCCAGGTCCACTATCCGTGCCACAGGCCTACAGCGGTGTCCTCCCTTTCCAGGCAGGTCAAGCCACCTATCATGCTGGTGCCCACCTCTGCTCTGCCCAGGGGAGAAGTGGGGCAGGGAAGAGGCCAGGCCACCTAGTCAGCCTTTGTTCTGCCTGCAGCTATCCTGGAGAAGCTGGAGGAATGTCTGAGCGTCCGCACCCTCTATTTCATCGCCTACCTCGCCTTCGGCCTGGGCACTGGGTTGGCCACACTCTCCAGGAACCTGTACGTGGTCCTGTCCCTCTGCACCACCTACGGCATCCTGTTCTCTACGCTCTGTACCCTGCCCTACTCCCTGCTGTGCGATTACTACCAGAGTAAGAAGGTGGGTGTGGGTGAGTCTTCTGAGGGAACTTATCAGAGAGAGGTGTCCAGTGTGTGCTGCAGGGCCTTTGGCTGGAAATGGAGGCTATCAAGACGGAAGGTGACAAGTTTGAATGGAGAGAGCCCTTCTGAGTGTGTCCCCTCTAGTGCTGCAGGTACCTGGGCAAGGCACTGGTACTTCCCCTGCTACCTTTAGAGCTACCTCCGGGCTACGTTCCATCTGAACAGGGACACTGGGGAAGAGCTCCCTCTATTAACAAAGCGGTTCAAGGCTGGGTCTAGAGAGCAAGGCACCGGGAACATCCAAGGTGATGAAGGCTGATGGTATGGAGGGGTGGGGGTGGGGGTCGGTTTGTCTGCTTGTTTTTTTTTTTTTTTTTTTTTTTTTTTTTTTTTAAGTAGATGTGGAAGGCCTAGGCCTAACAAGGAAAAGAAAAAGGGTTGTTTTATTTAGCCCAGATGATGTAGAGGCAAGCACTAGCACCTGCTGTGCCCTCTTGTCAGCCTTCAGCACCGGTTCTTTTTTGGCAGCTGCACTGAGATCTAATTCCCCACAGAGTTTTTGTTTTGATCTTGTTTTCCCCGATAGTTCAAAGTAGCCCTTCCGCCTCCACTTCCTCAGACCTGGGACTGTACAGATATGCTACTGCACAGTAACTCGGCTGGCTGGGAATCAGGTCCAGGTCATCTGCTACACAGGGAGTCTGAAGCCAGCTGGGGCTTCAGGAAAACCCATCTCAAGAACTCAAAAACTCAATGGCCTTTGGAACATTTGTGGAATTGTGCAGCCACTGCCCTGGGGACAGTCCTGTACCACCTGGCCTGTGAGAAATAAGCCAGGCTTTCTGGTTGTTGGCCCTTGGACACTGGCTGACCCTTGCTTGGTCCTGCGCCTCCTACCTGATCTGCTTGAGTCCTCTTATCCCAACTCCTGCAAGGAGGTCGTGGCAGGCTTGACTGATGTGACTGTCTCCTGGTCAGTTTGCAGGGTCCAGTGCAGATGGCACACGGCGTGGCATGGGAGTGGACATCTCGCTGCTCAGCTGCCAGTACTTTCTGGCTCAGATCCTTGTCTCTCTGGTCCTGGGGCCCCTGACTTCAGCCGTGGGCAGTGCCAATGGTGTGATGTACTTTTCCAGCCTCGTGTCCTTCCTCGGCTGCCTCTACTCCTCCCTGTGTGTCACCTATGAAATTCCCTCTGGCGATGTTGCTGATGAGGAGCGCCAGCCCCTCCTGTTGAATGTTTGATGTCTCAGAATCTTGACTTTGGACTTGAAGGTGGTCTGCTGTAGGCTGGCCACTGAGAAACCAAAGGCCTTGGCAGCCAGCCAGGCTTCCAGTGGAATGTAAATATGTGGTAAATAAATGACAGCAGCAAAGCCTTCTAGCACCAGTCTTATCCAAGGGTGGGAGGTCTGGTTGCCACAGCTTAGGTAGATGCCACTTACCATCCAAGGTTATCACAAACACCCAAGGACACACCCCCACCCACCAACAACAAAGGTTTATTCAGACCAAGTTGCCAGTAGTGCAGTGTGGGGAACACATACACATGTCTGATAATTGGGTCATATATTCTGCATATTGCATCATGGTTTTGCTTTGTTTTGTTCTGAGACAGGGTTTCTCTGTGTAGCCTGCCTCTGCTCCCAGAGTGCTGGGGTTAAAGGCATGTGCCACCACATCCGGCGCATATTGCATCATGGATACAGCTTTGTGGGTTTGTTTTTGTTTTTTTGTATTAGAAAGCTTCATAACCATCCATCGATCCATCTATCCATCCATCTGTCCATCCACCACCCACCCACCCATCCATCCATGATCCATTCATCATCCACCCATTTACCACCTACCCATCTATCCATCCATCCATTCACCATCCATATATCTGCTATCCATCCATCCATCATCCATCTACCACCCACCCATCCATCCATCATCTATCTACCATCTATCCACCATCCATCCATGATCCATCCACCCATCCACCACGCACCCATCCATCCATCTATTCACCACCCATCCATCCATCATCCATCTACCACCCACCCATCCATCCATCATCCATCTACCATCCATCCATCCATGATCCATTCACCATCCATCCATCCACCACCC
>OU015754.1:80629549-80678241 GCA_907169655.1 Acomys percivali | reverse complement strand
ATCCATCCATCCATCCATCCATCCATCCATCCACTCATCTATCCATCTCTCTATCAACATGTTATATAGTTTGGGTCTGAAGACTTGGTCCCCAGCTCACTCTGAAGTTGGGAAGCCATGGACCATTAAGAAGTGAGGCCTAGTGGGAGGAAGTTGGGTCATTAGGCACTCCTTGAAGGGGATATTTAGATGGTGGCCTCTTCCTTTCTTTTTGCTTCTTGCTGCCATTAGCTGAGGAGTTCTCAGCTACACATCTCACCTGATGCATGAGACCACCATAAGCTCAATGCAACATGAACTGTGGACTAGGGCTCAAGATAACAGCACAATAACCCTTTCCTCATTTAAGTTAATTTCTTGAGCACACCATGCCACCACCCAGGAGACTGCAGCCAGTGTACTTCCTCAGGGAATTAATATAAATGAACAAGAAACAACTCCCCAACTAATAAACAGAGATGCATGCTTGAAGATGGTAGTAAATCCTATGAAGCTGTGAGTAGGGCAGGCATCTAGGCCTCTCTCTCAAATGCCATTGAGCAGTGCCCTAAAGGGAGAGGGGACAATCTCTGAACAGAGTCTGCTTGTCATGTCTGAGTAAGAACATGCCTCAATGTGTCCAAAGAAATGAGACTCTTGGAGGGTGTCAGGGACATAGCTGCCCACCTCACCTCCCTGCCTGAGTCTGATGTCCCTTCCTTTCTCTGCCATGCATCATGCAGAGCGATACTGAAGGTTTCTGGGTACTGAGACTACACTGAGCCAGGCTTGCAAAGAGAATGAGAATACCCATGGGCTTCTAGTACATCTTACTGACAGCGAGAGAGTTGACTTCTCATGAGACTTCTTGTCATCTTCTACCACCCAACGTCTTGGCTTGCTCAAGGCTTCCTTAGAGATGCCCCTATCCTATCCTGCTGCTTACTAACTGGTTGTGTGGGGAGAGCTGGGGAAAGGGTACTGTGGTGCCTAATGCACTGGGCCTGGTGTGGCCATGTGGCCCCTGGTGTCCCAGTGCATGGTCTCTACCAATGGTATGCTCTTGAGTTCATTGCCCAGCACTGAAGAGTCTGAGCATCATGGAGCCCATCAGCTTGCTCTAAGGGCCAGTTGAACAGAAACCCATGGCCTTTGTGGAATGATTAAGCCGCCCTTCCTTTGGCTCACAGCCACCCTCGCCCCTACCTTGGATTCCAGGATGCAGCATCTTTCTGTGCCCTGCCCTCTGGTTCATCTTCTGGCCTCAGTCTAGCTCTTGTCCAAACACCCTGATACTCGGGCAACAACAGGAGCCTGCTGCCATCGCCTCCTGCTTAACCAGGCCCCAGCCTGTCTTCCAAGCTGACTTTCTCCCATCCTGCCCCAGCATCAAGGCCACAGACACTGTACATGTTCAAGAACTGTCCATACATACTCAGACCCATCCACACCGTCACATCATCTCCTTGAACTAGTAAGGCTTATCTCTGCCTTCAAGTTCTGGCATTGTACCTTTTGTGGTTAAAAAAAAAAAAAAGTGTATATGTGTGACTGTACGTGGAGGCCAGAGGTCAACAGCTAGGCCAGCCAGCTAGCCAGAAACTCCAGGGACCCTCCTGTCTCTGCCTCCCCGGCACTGGGATTAAAAGCACACGCCATCACACCTGGCTTTTTCTGTGGTTACCCACCCCAGCCCCTACTCTGTGCTCTGAGCTCCAGTGCCTTCTCAGGCTCAGGCTCCTCAGATGCCGGACCACACAAGCAGTCAGGTTCCTTGAGAGAATGTGGTGCTGAGCCACCATCCTCTGCTCTGGGTTGTTTTTTCCCAGACCTGCTCCAGTCTGAAAAACCACACAAGTAGGGAAGATGCAGCTAGTGTTAGCTCGTCAAATCCTGGGACTTTCCATGTACATGTAAACACATTGCTTTCTCACATAGGGTGGCTATGAGCCTCCTTCCTGAAAGCTAGCTGTGTCTACACTGTGCCTGACCCAGGTTGGAGCAGAAGCCAAGATTGCACTTTAGGCTGCTCCCAGCAGGGGGCAGTGGGGCAACCACTGCATGCAGAGCCCCACCCTACACCAGTTGGCTTCCTAGGCTCTTCACTGTTTGTTCTCTAGTTCACTTTAGTGAACTTGTCAGTTCATGGAAGGAGAGGAGGGTTCTATCCTCTAACCCACTGAGGCCACCATGCTGTTAAAAGTAGGAACTATCTATCCTCCTTGCCCTGTGCATCTTAGAAATGCATCATCTCAAGTGCCGTGAACCCTACACTTGGCTTCAAGGATAGATGCCTTGATGCGCAATAATTTTCTTTCCCATCTGCCTTGGTCATCAAGGGATGTTAGGGATGTGGTCAGCTGGTACCCTAACACTCACTATATTGGGCCTCAAGGCTTCATGGGAATGGAGGCAGGTTCTAACATGCCAGAACTCACACCCCTAGGTCCCATAGGTTCTCCTTGGTTCAGAACTTATGTGCATGATTCCATACCATGCTTAAAGTGCTTTTTCCTGTGTGAGCAGATGAGTGCATCTGAGGGCAGTGCTCCTGGCACTGGGGTTACCTTCTGGGCACACAAGGGTCCTCATGGCAGAGCTGCTCAGGGATTCTTGAGAATTGGTTTCTAGGTCCAAGGTTCTTGGGCCACAGAGCTCACCACCCATAGGGGATTCCCAGCATGAAGACTCAGCACCATGCAACTTGGTCTGTTGTCACAACACTTGGGAGGTGTAGCCAGGTGGCTAAATTGAAGATCGGAGAAGGGAGGGGGAAGGAGAGACCCATTTCCTCAGTGGGTACTTACAGCGTGGCAGTGTGCACCTGCACCGGGCCCTGCAGATACACCAGAGAAAGTAGGGAGAGAACCTCCTGTCTGTCTGCAGGATGAAGCTTTATCCTGGTTGCAGGATCTACAGGGCCAGCCCTCCCTGCACAGCCTGTCAGTCCCACTGTGACCATCCCAGTCACCCTTGTCTAGCAATCATCTATCTCCCCAGCTGCTGCACACACCTCCATGGCCTCAGCAAGGGCTTGGTCACAGGTCTCATCCATCCCTAGAGGGTGGCCCCAGAGCACAGCCACCTAGCTTTGTAGCCACTGCCACCTGGTGGCCAGACCAGAAGCAAATTCTGTTGTGTTAGTGGACTAGTGGCCGAGCTCCAGTGATGATCAAAGGGAGTGGAGAGGGCCCAGGAGTCGTCACATCAGGATGCCAGGCGTGGAAAACCGTGTCCTGGCTGAGCCAAGCAGGTCCTATTACCAGCTCCTTGTAAAGTGAGGCCAAGTGCCTTCCCAGGGTGAGGACCAGGGTTTGGATTCCCCAGAACTCACGTACATGCTGTGTAGGAATGGTGGCCCACATGTAATACCATCACATATGAGGGGGCAACAGACCTCTGTAGGACCCTGGCTAGTTGGGTTCAGGGCGAGTCCTGCCTCAGTGTCTAAAGAGGAGAGCTACAGAGATAACCACTTGATAGCAGCCCTGGGCTCCCACCCCCACCCCCGCAAAGCACAAACCAACTAACCTTGTTTTCTGAATTCACCCCTGGGACTCACCAGAGGCCAAACTACAGGGCAGAAGCTCCTAAAGACAGTGTCCACCAGGGCCAGAGCGGCATCAGGATGGTGAACGAGACAAGCTGTGGGGATGGAAGTCAGCAGTGAACAGCTGCTCCCCAGAGGGACACAGCCTGGCCATTCGTATCTATAAACAAACCACTTGTAGGTGCCAAAGGGCTTTCTTCCGATGTGCCCACCCACCCATCCACTCAGTCATCCATCCATCCGTCCTGTAAAAACAGCCACAGACCTACTTAGTGACCTTGCTTAATAATGAGGGAAGCTGAGATGTCTAAATAAGCGCTGCGCTGGGGGTCTACAGCGCAGTTTCTGCAGTATGGATCTCTGGTTTGTCAAATACAAAGAGCTGGGATAGCCATGCTGAGTAGAAGGGGCAGAGAAGCAGGGCCCGGAATGTCATCTGCCGGGACTCCTGGGCAGAAACGAACCTATTGAGTAGTCTGGAAATGGGCACCTCCGATGCAGAAACAGGGCCGGACACCTGATGCAGAAACAGGGAAGGGATGGGCGGCTCCTGAGGCAGGAAGGGGCCATGTGCTCCACTCATGACCCACACTGTAGCTCCCATGGCCTACCACCACCAGGCTCTGCTTTGTGCACCCCAGGATCCCACTCTGGGTGCAGTACAGTGAAGCGTGAAACCCATCCAACAGTGTGGCCAGATGTATGTCTTGCCTCCCTGACTCTTTTGGTTTGGGACCAATTCACTCAATTCTCAGTTAACTAACACGGTCCATTCTGATTTCAAAGCTGTGGATTCAGGAGCACACCTGGACCCTCCCAAGGTTGGCCAGGAACCTGAGGGTGGTAGCTAGACTGCTGTCTGGTTTGTGTCCTATACCCTGTTGGTGAGTGCTTCTGGCTCTCACTCACAGCAGTTTACATCCACAACTACACAGCTCTTCTGCCTGTAGATAGAGTCTGGATGTTTCTGACTCCACCTGGGAAGGCACTGTGGATCACTTCTGAGACCTTAGTTTACTCAGTGGTATCTCTGGCATTTCCTTCAGCATAGCTCACTAGGGATGCTTATCAATAGGGAAGCTATGCACCCAGTCCACTGATGTGGACGGAGGACCAGGACCTCGCACTGTATCAAGTCATTTGCTTAGCTCACATACACGAACCAGAATGGGGCTGCAGGGCCCCCATGCCCAGGATTCACTTCTGGAACAAATAGGCTGAGGGCCCCGTAGGGACCAGTCACTAGAGTAGCCGCAGGTAAGGCTGGCTGAGGCAAGAAGGCTCTATATCACGTCATCCACCGGGATGGGGGCCCTCTGCCTTGGCTAAGTGGCAGTGTTAACGGCCTACTGTCCACACCTTACTTAGGGAAACGTTAGTAGACATTTGTGAGCTAAGAACCGGACACTTGTACATCCTAAGAACCACATCCCTAAGAGGTTCTTAGAAACCTCTGGACTCTTTATCAGAAGCAAAACTGTAACAAGTGTCAATTGTCATTCAACTAGTTACTCCACGGTGAAAGCAACTTCCTCTCCCTCCCCACAACCTTCCTAGTCTCCAGCTCCGGTGACAGCTATTATTACTTACTTCCACAGGGCTGATGGTTTTGTTTGTTTGTTTTTAGCTGCATTCCACCAGAACACAGTGGTGTCACTTCTTCCCATGTCTGCTCAATTTTACCTAAGTCACTGCAGGTTTCACATAGCTTGCTTCAAACGACAAGGTTTCACTTTTGCTTACAACCCTGTAGTTTCCCACTGTCTACCTATGATGTAAATATGTATACATCCCCTTGCTAGTAGTGTTCAGGCAGTGGGCACCATGGTGACTGTCGATGTCATGAGCACAGGTGTTTGTGGTAAGTTTTCCTCTCCTTTGCTTATGTGCTGTGTGCATCAGAGCAGTTTTACTTTAGCGTAAGTAGCTTGCTGACACTTGGGCCTTGACATTTAAATCGGACGCCTGTCTCATATGCCTATGCTCAGTAAGGATTGGTTTTAGAGCGGCTTCCCTCTGGATTCCAGCCTCACACTGCCCACTTTACATCCCTAGCTACCCAGTTCTGTTATAAGCAAGACCTCCCTGCTGGCCTGCAAGTCCATCCCTGTGCCTCAGTCTCCAAGCTGCTTAAGGGCCATCAATGCACATCACTGCATTCTCTTCCCCTCAAGTGGGCAGCACCTGCCCATACTGTCACCAGGTCTTCCTCCCCAGCAGGCAGCTTACTCGAAACATCTAGAAAGACCACAGCTTTACTACAGGAACTTTCAGGGGGAAATGTCCCTGATCATCAGAAGCTACAGCAGGAACCTGCCAGAAGTCCTGGTCCCTGGTGGCCACACCTACACTTTCAGGATATCTGGTGTGTATCCTCTGGAGGAAGCCCCTATAGTAGCGGTTTTCAACCTTTCCAATGGTTCCAACCCTTTAATACAGTTCCTCATGTTATGGTGATTCTCATATCATAAAAATTCATTGCTACTTCATAGCTGTAATTTTACTGTTATGAATCATATTGTAAGCATCTGATATGCCACCCCTGTAAAAGGGGTATTTGACTCCCCCAAAGGGGTCATGACCCTACAGGTTGAGAACCACTGTCCTGCAGGATGTACAGTACCTTGAACCTGGGGGTGGCTCCACCCTGCCCTCAGCAGGCAGGGGATTCTTCCCCGCACACCCTAGTGGTAGTGTAGGCTGAGTAGTGGACATGGGTGGCAGTCTTAGTTTCAAAGAGCAAGGAGACTGGCTAAGGCAGCTCTTCCTCCTAGACAGCACAGACCTATGTTTCCAGAAACCGCTCTAGGTTAAGGAGGGCCAGTCTGCACTCTACAGGGTCCACTCTAGTACCCCTCCCCACACTCCAGAACGAGACAGTGCACTGGACAACACACAGGGCGCTGTAGTGTAGCTTGGTTTTATTTATGTCCACAAATATTTCAAAAAAATTACAAAATACTCAAATGGAGAGAACACAGAAGTCACGATTCTCTGGGTGCCTACTGTTTACACTGTGTTATCTCACGGCCAACTACTCATATATACATTTAGCTCTGAGATCTAAAGAGATGCAGCCATCAGAATGTCCGCCCGCTCCACTGCAGTGAGACGGGAAGCTCAACCTTGACGACACTGAACAGGATACATACAGAACACAGAACGCAAACCCAGCGCTCAAATAAATGGAAGGAGCCAACAGGCCGGGCTTTAAAGACGCCACAAAGGTCCGGGGCCTCCGAACAAACTGCAGTCGGCCACGGAGGAAATGAAGACTTAGCGCTTCACCTTGGGACAGGGGAGAAACTCAAAGCTAACAAGGAAACACTTCCAGACAGATTTCAAGTACAGACTTCAAAGTACTCCACTCTTTCTCTTTGGAAAATGGGTGCTGGAAAGGAGATAAAGGGTGAACTGAACAGCAGACTCAGTTTAAACGGAGAGAAGGGGTGGTGGCATGGTGCAGACTGGACCTGCCTGTCCAGAGCCCATGGGACGAGGTCGTCCTCAGTCCAGAGGGCTGCAGAGCAGACCATCTGGAGGGCATGTCACCACTCCCGGGGATGGGGGGGGGGGGGAACCTTCAATGCCAAGGCGGCTAGAAGTTTGATGACAAAAGGTTAATTTGAGCTTGCCTCCTATTAAGAACCAAAGTTAAGGCAGAAATGGAATGAGAAAAACAGTTTAAAAAACAAAACAAAACAAAACAAAACAAAAAACCCTACGAACATTCTGAACAGACAAATGGATCCCAGCTGCCCATGCATGGTGCAGGGAGCATGAGGCCCTGCCACACCCGTGGAGGCTGGAGCAGAGTGAGCGCCCAGCTGGCCACAGCTACTTCTCTCCACAGGGCCAGGACACACCTCATCTACTGACCCACAGCATGGTCCCTGGCTGGCTGTTCCTAGATGCAACCACCACATTCAAGAGTGGAAATGGCACTTAAGAGTCCGAGGGAGGGGTCACAGATGCCTCTTCCTTGGCTCTGGAGGGGAGAGTTCCAACAGTAACAGCTGAGGCAGCAGCCAGTTCTGCCCAGGGCGGCTCTGCTCCCCAAGGCCTGCTGGAGGGGCTTCCCAGGGGAGCCTGTTTCAACTAGGACTCCCATTCCTACTCCAGGAGGAAACACAGGATACACATGGCTTCCCAGGAGGATGCAGGTCACCTGCACAGCCCACTTTACAGGCCAGGACACAGGCCAGACCTACAGTCACATTGACCCCAGGGTGCTCCTCACTCTAAAGCAGCCTCTCAGTCTATGGCAGGCATCCCCTGGCTCGGTCACATGCACATGAGCAGATTTCTAACGTTCCTTTGGCAAGCATGTCCTGGTCCTTCATGTGCTGTGTCCTGCATCATTTTCTTCAACTTCCTAGAATGTTTATGACAACTTATCTAGAACAATTAAACATGTGCATAAAACTCTAAGGAAACTTATCATCAGACACATACGTGTAAACATGCGCTTTCTATACCAGAGACAGGACAGCAGGGACACCAGGAACACAGAGTCAACACTGAACCCTATGAATAAGGATGAAGGCTTGCTCAAACACGCCTGTCATCGCCCATGCGAGGAACAGACAGAAAGGAAATCAAAGCAGCAAAATAAAGAGCCTGTAACATGTCCCTGCCAACCCCTGGATGCTCACTGCTGTGACCAAACCTAGTCCCAAGCTCCTGCCTGCTTGAAACTAGAGACGCCCATCTGTTCCCTTTAATTAAAGGGATAATTATATATAACTTTTTATTAAAAAATCAACTCTGTATTCTGTCAATAGCTGGTAGGAATTCACACTTTGTGACATGGCTGGAAAAAATAGATCAGAATAGTCGTCTGTGGAAGGAAAAAAAAGACTTCTAAAATTACTTATTTACAGATGTAAAAAGCCATGCTGCAGAACCGTCTCAAATTATGAAGATTTCCTACAATGTATTAAAATAAAAGATTTTTTAAAAATTATAGCTCTTGGATTCCAAACTCATATGCCGCCTCTGCAAACCTTGTGGGCTCCAGAGCCCACATGCCTCAGTGTCTGCGCGCACAGTGAAGGGTGTGAACGGACTCTAGCACCTACCGAGAAATCAAGGAAAACTGAACTAAAGCCAAACCCCAAGATCGCAGGTAAGTTTTCTGGGTGTCAGTCCAGCCCAGGACACACCAAGTTTCTGGGGGACTGTCATGCAGGAAGACCAAAACCGGTCTCAGGAAATCCTCTCAACAAACAAACACTATTATGCAGATGTGTTTTTAGTTGTGGGTTTTAAATATATAGAGAAATCTTTAGATGATATTCCTCTTTGCTTTTGCAGCGCCTACTGGATGTAAAAGTCCTGTTTCTGTCCCCTAGAACTGGGGTTTCCACAGCCAGCTTTAACAAATAAATAAGTTATAACTGCTTGTCACCTTCTTTCTTCAGTCGACTGGTGGGAAAAGGGAGAAAACAAGAGAAGGGTGTCAGGGTGTGCTAGCTGATAGGGAGTGAGACCCCACAGCATGGGCTCCCCCCACACCAGCAGCCTCTCATACAGGCAAGTCATGTTTGCATGCATCCCTCCCTCTCAGAAAAAAATGGGGTGGTCCCTGGTGCTTGCCACAATAGGGATGAGGTGGGGGTGAGAAGCCTAGGCTCCCTCTATCTCACCTGTAATAATCTTCCTGACTTGGCAGGTGGCCACCATGCATGTGTGGATGTCCATGCAGCCACTGCTGCTCCATGGCCAGTCGCTGTAGCTCGGCTGACTGGGCGTGCATGGCCTGAAGCTGGTGGGCTGCTGACATGGGGGGTGGGATCGCTCCAGGCAGGTCTCGGGGATAGGGGGTGCCTGCCAAGCACAAAACAGGCTCTGCTACAAAAACAAGTCAAGGGAGTAGCCATGACAGAGCAATCAAGACAGAGACCAGGAAGGAAGTTAGTACCCAGTAGAGCATGGCTCACCTGGCTGAGGAAGCAGAGCCTGCCCTCCCAGCTCAGGCTCTCCAGAGGGGCAGGGCTGCTCAGCAAAGCCCCCAAGGCAGGAAAGGGCCCACACCAGAGGCCCCCGAGCCTCATGCTCAACCTTGCTTGCCCTCTTCTCCTCCCAAGACCTCAGCCCTTCGCATCCTCTGCACCCCAGGCAGTCCAAGTTACTGCCAGGCTGTTCTGCTGTATCTTTACGGCCTTCTCAGGGCAGTCCACCTACCTGCCTGGTACCCACTTAATGTGCAGTTGGTAAAATGAAGAACTAATGATCTGACTCAACCCCAACTTCAACTCGGAAGCCCATGTCCTTGCCCAGTGAATGCTTACCAAAAACTGGGTGGCGCAGCATCTCGTGCTCATGGGGGGGCTGTCCAAGTAGAGGATTGGGGAGGGTGCCAGGAGGGTAAGGGAAGCGGGCCAAGTGAGGTCCAGCAGTCAGGGGGTCAACCAGGGGGTGAACTGGGCCTGCTGAACCTAAAAAACAAAACACATACACACACACACACAAAGGACACAGGTCCCTATGTGGCTGGTGCATGGCTCTGGCACTTTCTTTCCTTGCTGCATGACCCACGTGACTTCCCTTTCACCCAAGTTGGTTCCTGCTCACCAGTGGGGGAAGTATCACTTGGCTGCAAAGAATCCTGACCTCCTCTTAGGGAGCACAGTACAACACAAAGCTCAGCCTTGACCAGCCACTTCATGTTATCATGCCTAAGGTTGCTCTTCTGTCCAAGAACACACTGCTAGTGCAGTCTCTCTCCCTCTTCAGAGACCCAGTGTGGTAACCCTGGATAGCCTTCCTGTCCTGGGTCCCAGGTGAGGTAGCACTCTACCTCAGCCCCTCTGTGGGCCCCTCCCATTGGCTTATCCTTGAGGGGGCCTGTTGCAGTAGCCCTCTGATTTCAGTGCTACCCTACTTTTTGGACTCACAACTAGCCTCCCTTATAACCAACCCCATGAGGCTTTGAAGGGAGTGGTACCCACTGTGCCTGCCTCTGCCCGAGACCAGTCTTCACACAGCTGCCTGGAGGGCAGACATTCAAGAACTCTGCCCAAAGGACAGAACTGCTCCCAAGTTAGTAGAAGCCCTGCCTTTCCCTCCTCTCCCCATCCCATTGTGAGAACAGAGGGATTTTCTTTTAAGTTTCTCACAAGAGGACATTTCAGCATCCTTGGGCAGCCTAGCACCTATACCTAGATCTTACTTGGCCCTAAAAGGCCACAAGAGGCCCTGATCTGCTGTCCCCACCCACAACACTGGGCCAGGCTTCCCCAAAGGTTTTGTTGCTGCAGGAGGACCAGGTGCAGCAGCTTCCTGAGACTGTAGGTTGGGGTAGGGTGGTGGGGAGTTTCCTGAGCAGCCCTGCTCTTGAACTGGGTGCACACCTTGGTGGAGAGGATCCTGCTGGTGGAGGTGGAGGTGGGAGTGGATGTGTGAATGCTGGTGATGGTGTGGAGTGACGTTAAACATCTGCAGTCGTGCCAGGGGGTCGCTGGTAAGTGACGCCATGCGCTCAGCATGGATGCGCTCGGCTGCCAGTCTGTCTGGGTAGCTCATTTCAGGCCGCAGCTGAGGCCCTGCCAGCGCCAGTCTCTCCCGCTCCAAAGGGTTCAGGCCCGGGTGGAAAGAGGCAAACGGGTGCGGGCCAGCTGCAGGAGGGATGGTAAGAGCGCTGTGCCGGGCAAAATGCTCCATGGGGTTGGTGGCTGGGTGCAGCGGGTCCAGCTCTGGGGGCTTCACCTCAAAGCCTGGCTTCATTCTCTCCCGCAACTCCCGCTCCCGGATCTCGCGCTCCCGGATCTCGCGCTCTCGGAGCTCCCGCTCCCGGATGGTGGGGTCAACATTGTAGAGGCCAGGCATGTGGTAGGCCAGCAGGGGGTCAGTGGGGTTAAGGGGCATGTAGAAGGGGTGGTTGCGGTTGGTGGGAGACATGACATGAGGCCGAGCGTATTCGCTCAGTGTCCGGAGGGCAGGCGTGTCCGGCCCAATGTATGGGGGTACAGCGGCAATTGTGGTCGGCGGTGGCTCGAAGGAGGGCCGCATGTGACCTGGACCACTGAGCTGAGGGTCACTAAGACGGCCTTCATGTGCTGAGCTTGATGCCTTCTGCAAAAGAAAAGAGGGTATGAGGATGGTGCCAAGCCACCTGGGATCTAAGACTGGTGCTCACAGAGGTCGGCCCTCGTCCTTTCCAGTGCCAGGCCAATGTAGTCTCTTCACCCCAACAGGGGACCTTTGCCAGGTCGAGGCACCAAAGCAGCCTAAGCCCCACTACAGCACTATGACTGTGCCTGCCTGCAGTTCCCCTTGCATCTCTGGTGGCATGTGTGCACCTGTGCAAACGGGAACAGCTGTGTATCTACGTACCAGGGAGACGAATGGGCCAGGAGACCTACTATGAAGTCTCACATGACACTTCTGGATTTGGCTTCCCTCATACCTCCCGATCAAGCAGGCACCCTAGCCCACAAGAGAGCTTCAAAGCAGGACGCCCTTGCATAGCCCCTCACTCCCATGCTTAGGTCTCCTCCCAAGTCACCCCCTCCTGTCTCTCTGACACCTCGGGATTATGGAGGAGGCACAAACTTATAGGCTGCACAGAAAGGACAGGCCCATCAATCAAGTCAGAATCTTGACTGCCAGGCAATGGCTTATGGCCTTCAGAAAGCAGGAGCATGGGTGCCAGTGGCACCTAGAGAACATACCAACAGCCTGGGATAAACCCCAGCCACCGCCCACTTGCATGTCGGGTCCCTTCAGGACTCACGGCAGCGCGCTCTGCTTCCCGCTCCCGTTCTCGCTCCCGTTCTCGCTCTTTTTCCTTCTCTTTCTCCCGTTCCCGTTCCTCTCGCGCTTTCTGTTCAGCTTCCCGCTTGGCCTTCTCAATGGCCTCCTCCCTCTTCTTGGCTAGTTTGGATCCGGCCAGAGGCATGAAGTACAGGTCTGTCCGTGCACACGAGTTGTAGCCCCGGTCCAGGTGTTTGTAGAACCTAGAGAAGGGGCAGCTCTGGCTGGGGCTCCTGCTGAGGGCTGGACCCTTCCTCACCTCCACCCAGTCCACCCACACCCAGCTGGGCCCACATCCCTCACAACTAGTACCTGGCGGACTGGCTAGCATGGCTGGGGGTGTCCACTACAGTGGGCTCAGGAGATGGGCTCCTGGGGGGCGGAGGAGGGCTCTCCGGCTCCTCTGCTTCATCCAGAGCCTCCTCCTTGATCTGCACAGCAGGGAGTGGGCAAGATGGCGCCCCAGGAACATTGCCTCCAGAAGAAACAGCAGCAGAGCAGGGCGGCTGTGATGAGCTGCTGGGCCCGGCGGGAGGGGTGGAAGTGGAGGGACAGGAGGGTGGGGTGATGGGAGGGGGGCCTCCAGGTACAAAAGGGTGCTGGGGGAATGGGGATTGGGGGGGCACCTGGTGGAGGCCAGTGGGGGGATGGGAGGCAGCAGCAGGTGGCAGGCTCTGGCTCTGGGTCAGCCCAGGGGGCTGGGCAGGGGAAGAGGGCAAGGGCTGGCTCTGTGGCATAAGCTGTAAGGGTGGAGGGTGGGCTGAGGGAGGATGGTGGGTGGAAAGTGAGCTGAGGGGCTTCAAGGCTGGAGGGGGTGGCAGATTGGCATTCATGGAGAAGGGGGAGGGCCCTGAGAGGTGAGGTGGGTGCTTGTGGGCCTGTGGTGCTGGAAGCTGGGGAATTGGTGTGGTGGGTGGGGGTTTGATGTGAGGCATGGCTAAGGGGGCAGGAGGCAGGGGTTGTTCCCTTGGGGGCTGCTGGGGCTGCAGTGCTGACTGAGAAGCTGGAAGCTGTATGGTGGTATGAGGATGAGCTGCTGCTGGGGAGCTGCCCAGAGGACCTTGACCTTGGGAGGCCTGGGGAGGAAGTCCAAATGGCTGAGGAGGTCCTGGGTGCTGTAGCAGGGGTCCAGCCTGCAGGGCGTGAGGGCCAGGTGGGCCCTGACCATGCAGGGAGGGCTGGGTGTGAGGCTGTGCAGAGTTCTGACTAGGTGGTACAGTCAGAGGCTGAAGTGGAGGATGAGGTGAGGGCAGCCGAGGGGGGTGCAGGGTGGGTGTCTGCTGGATGTGGGTGTGAGCCGCAGGTGCCACTGCAGCCTGAGTCTGGTTAGGGGGCTGTGAGGTTGCAGGGGAGCCCTGTGGAGGGACTGCAGTAGCAGAGGGTGTGGGCCCTGGTGTGGGAAGCTGGGGTGTTCCCGGAGGAGCTGTGGAGGGAGTCGAGGCAGCTCCACTGGGAGCTTGCAAGGCTGGGGGCTGGGCCTGCACTGTCTGCTGCTGTGCTGACGAGTCTGAGTCACTTTCATTGTCCTGAGGGCTGGGGATACTGGGAGATGTGCTGCGGTTGTCCTGGTCGATGTCTTTTGGGTCACTGCTGCCCTCATCATTGACACTGCGACTGTCCGAACTCTCCCCCTCACCTTCGGAGGGAGAGTTGGGGCGGCTGATCTCCTAAAGCCAGAGAAACAAGAGATGGAAGCACTAAGAGACAGAGCTCTGCCCATGCTGCTAGCGTGGGACACAGGCAAGGTCTGTGCAGTGGCAGCAGCGAGTCAGGCAGGATCCAAACTCTTCTTTCCTAGAAGTTAGGTACTGCCTTCCCCAGGAGGACCTGAACTGGTGTGTGGTGGTGGTGGGGTGTCAGTGTGTCAGGACTCACCTGAGTCTTTGTCTTTTTAGAGGTGGTCCTATCAGTATCCTCTGTGTCCGAGGCCACCTTCTCCCGCTGGCGCTTGGTGCTTTTCAGAGGGGAAGCAGCCTCTTCCTTTACCTTCTGCAGTGGAAGCAGAGAAGGGGTTGAGTTGTGGACCTGGTTCCTCACTCTGAGCCCCTCTCCAGAAGCAAGGATGTTATCCAAGGGCCAATAACGGCCCAAAGGGGCAGCTGTCGTGGGATGAGAATCCTTCCTAGGAGCCTTTCCAAACACTCCATTCTGAGTTTCTGGGGCCTTGGCAAACTTGGCAGAGCTATCTCCATTTCTCTAGTTCCTAAGCCGGGGCAATGTCAATCCCTAGATGAGGGAGGGACCAGGAAGCCCACTGCACCCTCAGCCCCTGACCTTGGCTGACTTCTTCACTGTCTCTGCTTTACTGTCATTGCTGGATGTGCTAGCAGCACTGGGGGAGTTCCGGCCACTGGATCGGATGTCTTCATTGATGGGCGAGACACGACCATCAGGACTGGCGGGCTGCTTCTTCCGACCACTGCGTAGTGTAGACATCTGCCCCTCCAAAACCAAAGGATGGTGAGAACGGATCCCCAGGTCCCACAGATGCCCACCTAAGTCTAGCCACAAGCGAGGCAGGATGAAGGATACGTTCATAAATTGACTCAAACCCAGTAACACATCCTGAGGGACTACCTCAGAAACGAGCAGGGCTCTGAAGGATAAGGAGAAGTCAGCTGACTGTCTACTTTAAAGTACTACACTTTCTCTGCTGACTTTTCCACAATCACCAGACCACACCATAGAACATTTGTGGAGTTAATCAAACCGGACAAGAAGTCGCTCAAGGCTGTTAAATATTGCAGTGTAACTCTCACAGCTGCAACACACTTCTGTAAAACCACAGAGCTCAGTGAGTCAGAATGGGCTATTCTATCCACCTGCCAGAAAGGCCCTCAGAGGGGTCAGTGCTGGAGAGAAAGATCCCTCAGTGTTCATAGCCCTGAGACTCAAAGACCCTCCCATGGTCCTAGACACATTTCCAACCAAGGTTAAAAAAAGCTGCAACCACTGCTAGTTTTTGTTTGTTTGTTCCTTTGTTGTTTTTTTTCCTTCCCCCCAAGACAGAGTTTTTCTATGTAGCCCTGGCTGTCCTGGAACTGGCTCTGTAGATCAGGTTGATGGAGAACTCAGAAATCCACCTGCCTCTGCTTCCCCAGTGCTGGGATTAAACGTGTGCACCACTACATACAGCCAGGTTGGCCTTGAATTTATGGCAGTCCTTCTGCCACAGCTTTCCAAGTACTAGGATTATTGACAGGCGCCACCACGCCCAGACTAAGAACCTATGTAAATGTTGGGAAAACCTGCAAGGGGGTGTGTGTGAGGTGGGGGGCAAGGCACGAGAGAGACAGAGTGTGTGTGAGAGTGAGTTCTGAAGGACTTGGGGAGCTGGCACTGGCCTATAAACCAAAACCAATGAGTTCCTCCTAACACCAAGCTCCCTAAAACTCCATGACCCCAAGTCCACAGGCAAGGCTACTGCCTTCAGGGAGAGCGATACCACCAAGAGAGTGTATTTCTGCCTTAAACCATCTCCTACTTGAGCCCCTGGTAGGCTTGAGCCCCCAGCTCACCGAGCCCCGACTCCGCCGTGTCCTCATGCTATGCTTCCCACTGAGCCCATCCTCCTCCTCCTTGACAGGCTTGAACATGAAGGGTGGGGGGTCCACAGGCTTCTCGATGGGTGGCAGCTCCCCGTACTTCTTGAAGTGGATACGGCAGTCGGTGCACAGCAGGATGTTCTCTCGGCCCCCGTGGTGCCAGTCTTTGGAAGCTACATGAGGGGAGGTGGGCAATACTGGAAACCACCTGTCTCTGGAGACACCTGAGCAGAGGGGCCCTCTGTGGGCTCCACTTGACCCTGAGTCACAAGAGCTGGGATGGATGCTTGTTCTCTAGGCAACCCAAAGATGATGAAGGGCATCCACTGCCTAGTCCCATGTAGCCACCCCTTTAAGATGGCAGTCACTTCCCAGGAACAGAACCCTCCCTAACTTTGTATGAACCACTCCTACCCAGTAAGACAGTATAGTTCTGACTGCTCAACAGGGAAGCAAAATCAGGAAAAATATTCCGAGCCTGGCAGCCCAGAGCCTCACTCAGCCCAGGAATGAGCACCTGGCTCCCTGCACGGAGGGCACCTTGAGGCCACTTACTGGTGGTGAAGCAGTGACGGCAGGCGTACCCCTTCAGCTCCTGCTCGCTGTCCTCACTGTCAAAGTCATCCTCACTGGCTGAACTCAGGTCCACTGCATGAAGAGGGCGAAAGTGGAGACAAAAGAGACACTGTCATGTTGAGCTGGGAATGAGGATACTAGTAAGATAATTCTATAGGCTACAGTAACAGCATTGGTCAGAGGCTCATTTTGAATTCCTCAGGATCTCTCACCAGATCAAAGAGCTTGTGTGTGTGAGGGTTGTACTCAAAAGTCCTACCCTGCCTTTGGGGTTTTGGGGTGGGGGGCCGATGTCACACCTGAATTCTGTGGTGGCCAGCACAGTCAATCTGGTGAACCTGAAATGGTAGTGTGTACCCACACTGCCTTCCTGGTACATCTAAGCAATCTGGAATTCTGTCCTGCTGAACCTGGATAGCTTCTGGCCCTCACTAAACACAGCCCAGAACACTGCTGCCAGCTCCGGCCTAGGACAGAACTGAGAAGCACCAGTCCTTCCCTTAGGTTTGTAGGGGCCAAGACTGTAGGACCCACAGGGTCTTATCAGGGTGAACACCATACCAGGACTAAGAGAAGCTTGGTAAAGCAGACAAGAGAAAGTGTAACCCTATGTCAAGCTTACATTTTGTAAAATGTAAAAGAACAGTGAATTCTTATAAATACTTAAATGCATGAAGAATTTTAACTCTCTCACAACTGCCAGCACTAACCTACACACTAACGCACAAACATGCAAATATCCAGCTCACCAGCTCAATCAGAGCTGGACACACATATGCCTGCATGTGAACAGCCTCTTACTACCCTACTTACAGAATTCACTGGAAGGTGGTCTGGAGGGCGTGTTGACAGGGGTGGATGCTGTTCGAGTCTTAATTCTTCTGAACACAGCCTGCCTGCGGTGCCGGCGGTGGGCACGGGAGCTGGCTGCCTCTGGTGTTTTCTTCCAATAGTAATAGAAAGTAATCAGTTCCCCCTGCAAGACAGAAGGGCAGCTGTGAGTACACACCCACACAGCACCCCATCATCACATCGTCCTGTGCCTGGTGCTGAGAGCCAGGGTGGCAGCAGTGTCCAGAGTACAGCCTGAGGGCCCTGCCCTGCAGCTCAGCAGAGTGTGACCTCCACACATCGAGAACCAAGAAGACACAAGAGCCAAAGGGAAAGAAGGTGCCCACGTTTAGGTGTACATGCGCACATGGAAGCACCAGCACGGCACCCAGCGAGATCACAAGCGCGTGAGGGAATGCTTGTTAGACGACCTCAGAGATAGCTACCACACGGGACACAGGCGAGCGGTGGGAGTGAGGGCCAGGTGATAAACTACTTTCTTCCATTTCCCTTGACCCTCTCAATAGCTACATTTGCACAGACTAGCAGGAAATCCTGAAGAACAGGACTGGTGCCTAGCAAAAGAAGACAGAGGGACTGATATCCATCACATGCTGAGCTTTCCTGAAAAATGCAACTTACTGGGGCGGGGAGCACCATGGCAGCCCTACCATGAGGGGCTCTAGTGTCACCCACACAAAGAGCACTTTTGCCTAGCAGAGGGTGGTTAAAGACCAACTTTAAGTCCCTAAGAGAAAGTCTGTGCCTTGGTCTTAAATGACCAGCATCAACAGCACATGAAATCAACACTGCAGAAGCACTTTTTGCTTGGCTAGTTAGTCCCAGTGTCCCCGCTTCATCCCGTCCCTCTAATGCTTGCTGGCCCATGAATGAGATGACCAGGAAAGGAGGCACAGGGATTTCCCTGGGAGCTAGGTTCCGAGAGCCGGGAAAGAAGTAGAAAAACCAGGCAAGAATGCCTGGAGACCATGTACAAATTCCTGTGACTGATAGGACCAATCACATATCCCAACAGTGCCAGTGTCCATGAGTATCAGGAGCAGTGACCAGGTTGTAGACAGAGACCCAGCTTCTCAAAGGCAGCTGGTATACACATGCTGGAATTCTGTTCATTCCTTCCTCCCACCATTTTGTGTGTATGTGTTCCTATGTGCAGAGGGCAGGACAACCTTGGGTAACATTCCTCAGGTCTATGTTCGCACACGTGCGCACATGCGTGTTTCAGGAAAGAGGAAAAATAGGATTTCTCAATGGGCTAGAACTTGCCAGGCAGGCTTGACTAGCTGGCCAGTCAGCCCCAGGGATCAGAAGCATGCACCACCATACCTAGCTTTTTTTTGTGGCACCTGGGGAGCAGACTCAGTTTCTCATGTTTTCACAGCAGGCACCTAAGCTGTCTCCCCAAGTGTCAATGCTTGGTTTTTTAAGACAGGGTCCTATTCTGTAGCACAGGTTGTCCTTGAACTCACAATCCTCCTCCTTCCAACACTAGAGTTCCACGATTACAGGAATGGGCTGCCATGCCTGTCACCAGATCCTTAATGGAGGTCTAAAAGCTGGACCGGACTGCAGCTGTGAATTTACTTCAACCTTCCTAACTGTTCGGTACTAGTGAAATGGCACCCACCACCAATGCTGACAAATAAAGCACTGACTGACCCAGAGTGGGAAGCCAAGGAGCTCGCACCTCAGCTCAGTTCCACCCAGTGCTAAATGATGATAGGGAAACTGCCAGCGGGGCTCTGACTTTCTCTACCGTGTGTTGTGGTACAAATGGCACCTGGCGCAGGGGTGACTGGCACACCCTGAGCCTGAGGAGGCCACCATGACACTCCTTTTGCCACTTTACTTCCTACCTTCATGGCTCAGGAATGTATCTCTGCAACTAGTGCTGGGTGTCGACACCTGCCTACTGAAAACTGACCTGCCCGAATCTTTCCTACTGGTCACAACTACCCTTCAAGCACTCTGTCAGTGTGGCATACTCTGGAGCTGGAAAAGAACCCAAAGTTGAGAAGGCTGTCCTTCTCAACTTCTTGCATCAGCTTCAGCAGCTCAGTGGACAGACATTTCTACTCTGCATCTGTCTGAGCCTGGTGTTGGCTTGCACAGTAACAACTGAGTACCTTTTTTGGGTGGTGGTGGTGGTGGTGATGGAGTTTGAAACAGGGTTTCTCTGTGTAGTGCAGGCTGTCTTGGAACTTGCTCTGTAGACGAGGGAGGCTGGCCTTGAACTCAGAGATCCACCTGCCTCTGCCCCTGAGTTCTGGGATTAAAGGTGTGCAGCACTATGCAAAGCCCCACCCTATTTCTTAAACATGAATGCTTGGAAGAGTCTGGAATGGTTTTAAAAGATAGCACAAACCAGGAGAGGTGGTGCATGCCTGTAATCCCAAACTTGGGTGGCAGAGGCAGGCAGATCTTTGTGAGTTCGAGGCCAGCCTGGTCTACAAAGTGAGTCTAGGACAGCCACAGAGAAACCCTGTCTTGAAAAAATAAAAAACAAGACAGCACAGGAGCTGGAGGGATGGCTCAGCTGTTAAGAGCACATACTGTTCTTATAGAGGACCTCGGTCAATTCCCAGAACCCACATGGCAGCTCATAACTGTCTGTAACTCCAAGATCTGACACTCTCATACAGACAAAATGCCAATGCTTATAAAACAAAAATAAAATTTTTTTAAAAAGACAACACACGCTAGGTGGTGGCGGTGCATGCCTTTAATCCCCAGCACTTGGGAGGCAGAGGCAGGCAGATCTCTCTGAGTTCAAGGCCAGCCTGGTCTACAGAGGAAATTTCAGGATAGCCAGGGTTATACAAAGAAACCCTGTCTCGATAAACAAAAACAGAAAGGAAAGTACAACTTGCAGAATAGAAAAGGAGACATCGATGAAGCTAAGAAACTAGGCCAATGCTAGACAGTAAATAGGAAAAGGGCTCCAGAAACCAGTCTGGTCCACTCCACCTGACTCCTGCACCACATTCTCTTTTAATAGCTGAGACCCTCAAGGTAAATTTGACAGTGCAGGCAACACCAAATACTGTCAACAAGTAATATCTGTAATAGAAGAACAAAGCTTCCAGAGCAGATTAAACCAGAGCATCCCTGAGTCAAGATGATCAGGTATCTGGGCTGTGTAGAAACCATGGCTGAGAAAAAGAGAGAATGAAAATTTAAAATGCCAGCAGGGCTCAGTGGCACACGCCTTTAATCCCAGCAGCACTCAGGGAGGAAGAGGCAGGCTGATAGATTTGAGTTCAAGGCCAGCCTGGTCTACAAATGGAGTCCAAGACAACATAGAGCTACATAGAGAGCCCTGTCATTGGAAAAACAAACAAACAAACAAACAAACGAAAAATTACAATGCAGAAAGCCTAGATGGCTAGAACTTGCATGCACTGCTGGTGCAAACATAGGCAGTCAAAGCCACTTTATACAATAGTCTGCCAGTTTCTACCAGGTTAAACAAGAACCACTGGATCCAATTCTATGCCTGGCTTGTTTATCTAAAAGAACAAAAATGTGCTCATACAAAGGCTTTAAGCAGTTTCAAAAATTACTGATGTGTCTGTGTATTGGTGTAGGAATGCCTACAAATGCCAGAAGAGGGAACAGAATTCCCTGGAGGTGGAGCTACAGATGGTTTGCTGCTATGGGTGCTGGGAACTAACTCAGTCCTCTGGTAAAGGAGCGTGCTCTTAACTGATGAGCCAGCTCTCTGGTCTCACATAAAGACTTTCACACAAACATCATTCTTAATAGTTCCAAACAAGAAAAAGAAGCACATTTAGCCAAAGGAAGTATAATATCCACTGAAATGCTATCTGACAATAAAAAAGGAAACAGCAGCTGATTAAACAAGATTCAAAAACCACAAAACAAAACAAAATAACCCTCTGCTAAATGAAAGCTGCAAGGATAACCTGAGGTCACGGTCGCCAGGGAGATCTGTAACAGCAAGAAGGCAATGCACTGGTCGCGAGGGCTGAAGGTGTCAGAAGAGCGCTGGCCAGCAAGGACCCAACCGTGAACACTCAGGAAGAAACAAAGGTCTATATACAAATGATGTTATTTACACAAGTGTATACACTTGCCAAACTTAACTGACTGTATACTTAAGAGTCTGGGTGTAAAGCCGGGCATGGTGGTGCACACCTTTAATCCCAGCACTCAGAAAGGCAGAGGCAGGTGGACTGCTGTGAGGCCAGCCTGGTCTACAAAGTGAATCTATGACAGCCTAGACAGAGAAACCCTCTCTTGAAAAACAAACAAACAAATAAACAGTTCAGACACACAAACACAGCATGTCAATTATATGTCAATAAAGTTGATAAAAACAAAAATAAATCCAGGCCAGGTTTTGTCAGCTGCCTCTCAGAGACTGTAATGGCCACTGAGGGATTAAACATGGAGGATTAGAAGCAGCACACTGCTGCCTGCATGGGTGGCTAGGTCTTGAGTACAAACAAAAGAACATGTTGGGAAAGCTTTGGTTCTACAAATAGGGAGCGAAGCCGCTCTCGGCCTAACCAGAAACGAAGTCAATTGCACTTTAATCAAACATGCACGGTGTGCAGCAGAGACTCACTGCACATAAATTCAGGGAACAAAAGCTGCTGCAGAAATCAATAGCTCACTGAAACATTAACACAGGCAATCATTGATCAAAAGGCAGCTCCACAAAGGCAGCCTTGCAAATTAGCTCCTGCTTTTGCTTGCAAGCAAACACCAAGGTCTAAATGCTGTTGACACAAACGGCCTATAATAATCATTCTGTACCCAATGCTCTCATCTCATCTCACAATAAGGTCTCATGGCCAACCCAAGTGACATCAGGTACTGCAGTTACACACACCATGAGGTGCTAAAACAACAGAGAGCCTGTTTTTTGTTTTTGTTTTTTTTAAAGGAAAAAGTCACCCCAATTAGCAGTCACAGGGCCTTAGATCTTGTCCCAGTGCTGAACCCTACTGGCCTGCGTTAGCATTAGCACTCTCTCTCTTTCCAATTTCTCCAATCCCTGCCCCCCTCCTTCCCCCCCAATGGGGAGCAAAGGCTCCTAGAAGCGCGGACTCAATCCAGCAGAGACATACATACAAGAGGGGGAAAATACTGTTAAGTTCCAGTGATCCTTCTGCAAAAGGATAAACAAGGGGAGTGCCATTCACAGAGACAAGGGCAGAATGAAAAAGAAAGGGGCTGCTTTCCTCGTAAGTGGTTGGGAACAAAGCTCGGCCCATCCTCCTCACCGCTTGACTTCAGAGCCCTCTTGGGTGGGGCTTTGAGTCTATCAATTCACCTACACAAGCATGAAATGTCAGTGTTCCCACAGCTGCCCGTGCAGTCTGGCTAACGTACTGGGGGCTGGAGCTACTTCCATCTTGGACCTGGCCTAAACCCATTAAAGGCACAAGTTCTGCTGCTCTGGCAAAAACAGCAGGCTAAACGTCCCATCCTGCTGCGGGCATGAAGGTGGAAGCTGGAAGCCCTGTGGCAAGCACTGACCCGCCCGCCTAGCTCCTTGTCTTCCAGGCAGGTTTGTCTGTCTACCCACTGGCATTTGAGACACTCCAGCACTGGGTTTGTTCACTTTCTTCAGTCACTGTAAAGCTGAAAGATTTGTAACTTGTCCTGTTCAATTAAAAGGTGACTGTATTTAGCCCTGGCTGTCCTCAAACTCAGAAGTCCACCTGCCTTCTGAGTTCCGAGATTAAAGGAGTGTGCCACCACCACCAGCCCTAAAAAAAAAAAAAAAAAAAAAAAAAAAGACAGTATTATCCGTTCCTATGGGAAAGATAAAAGGTCTTAAGTCTTAGTGCCAATGTGCATTTAGAATGAAACTCTTGTTCCTTGGCCAACATGGTGTTGAAAAAGTGCTCTACAGGGGAGTATCACGACCCCAAGCAAGCTCATGGATGGAACCAAGAGCTACTGCAGAATTTGCTCCTGCCAAGGATCACATCATCCACATATCTGGTCCAGGACTTCCTCTGTGGGACTTCAGCTGCATCCATGGTCCCTACTGCCTTAACAATTGTTTCATGCTACTTTTCCAAGGAGATGTTCCACCAACAGCAGACAACTAAAAACAAGACCCAAACTAAGTAGGTGGCAGAGAGAGAACGTAAGAGCCTTCTCAAGTCCTACCCCTCGACAGTGGCCAAGGCTGGGGGTGGGGACGAGCCATGCCTGGGAAGGGAAGCATCCTCTGGATGAACTTCAGGAATCCTTCAACTCAAGAAGCCTCACTCAGCTCCCTGATCTCCCTGACCTTTTGCAGGGATTTATAGCTGCATCTTTTCTTGGCAGTCAAGTCTCCTGGCACAGAGCCCTGTGCAAGTCCTTCCTTCCACTGTCTGATGATGGTTCAAACCCAATCTGATGTTGCAGGGGAATGCCAGGTCAGAAGCAGTAAGCAGAACTGGCAACTATGTTCTGCACCAACCTCCTAAGATTTTCCCAGGAAGATAGCTCAGTGGTAAAGAGTACACACTGTTCTTCCAAAGATCCTGAGTTCAATTCCCAGAACCCACAACTGTCTGATGCCATCTTCTGGTATGCAGATGTACAAGCAAAGTACCCATGTACATAAAATAAATAAATCTTTTCTTTTCTTTTTGAGACAGGGTTTCTCTGTGTAGCCTTGGCTGTCCTGGACTAACTTGGTAGACCAGGCTGGCCTCGAACTCACAGCAATCCAAACCGAAGGACTGGAGAGACAGCTCAGAGGTTAAGAGCACTGGCTGCTCTTTCCAAAGGTCCTGAGTTCAATTCCCAGCAACCACATGGTGGCTCACAACCGTCTATAATGAGATCTGGTGCCCTCTTATGGCATGCAGGCAAACATGCAGGCAGAATATTGTATAAATAATATTCAAAAACAAATAAAAACAAAAAGAAACCCAACAACAAAAAACAACCCAAAACTCAAAATGTTTCTATCAGGTTGTTGTCCAGTAGCTGGCAATTAAAAGCGCTGTTCTTCTGGGATCCTTCTTTGGTTAATGAACCTAATTGAATCCCCTAATCCCCAGGAGCCTGTCACTGTCAGCAGTTCTGCTGCCAATCATTAAACACCACCTCCAGTGTCTCTGTGACAGTGATGATGTGCTTGAAGGCACAGAGCAGAAGTTTGCGTTCTGGAGTCAGTCTCCTCCTGTACTCAAGAGGCTTAGAAGATCCCTGAGTAAGCACACCCTGCTCTGAGAGGCAGCCTGCTTCCCAGCAAGCCATGGCCTCAGCACCTCTTTTGGGACAGGCAAATGCAAGGAAAGTGCTCTCATGCTTGGTCTGTCCAAGATGAAGCCAGACCAAAGTGCCCAAAGAGATGTTCCTAAACCAGGTGCAACTGTTGTAGTAGAAAGAGGAAGGGGAGGCCAGTAGGGAGGGAGTGGTGGGAGGAGAAGGAGGAGAGGGGCAGAGAGAGAGAGACAGACAGACAGACAGACAGACAGACAGACAGACAGACAGACACAGAGAGAAAGAGAGACAGAGAGAGATAATATGAATGTCCCTAATTGGGACAGGTTAAAAACCCACCCTCTCCTCCAGTTGTTAGACACCATTTATCCAGCACAAAGAAGTGGAAGCAGCTGGGCTACCCTTCAGTTCCTGAGTGTGCTGTCTTGGGTTCCTGATTCAGGGGCCTGCTGATCATCTCTCTGGCCCCATATCTCCACTATAAAGTATAGTCTGGAGGCTTTGCTACAGCCTTTCCCTTGGCTGGCCTCTCTCCTCCAGAGCCTAGCACAGTCTTCAAAGCCTTAACCATACCCTGCCACTTTTCCAAACCAAGTTCCAGCTACCTCTCCACTTCTTCCAGATTTCTCCTTTTCTTTCTCCAATTGCCCATTTCTCCCAGTCCTTGGTCAACTGGCTGTTCCTTGGCCGATAGCCCAAGCCACAAACCCCTTAAACCATGGTAGAAAGAGGAAAGTGGCTCTCACAAGTTCTGACCTGACCTCTATCTGCTTAACCACCTCAAAATAAATAAACAAACAAACAAATAAATAAATAGAGTGAGTGGATTTCAAGATGGGCATTTGTGACTGGGTGTGGTGGTGCATGCCTGTAATCCCAGCACTTGGAGGCAGAGGCAGGTGGATCTCTGTGAATGGTTAGTCTGGTCTACAAATGAGTCCAGAACACCTAAGGCTATACAGAGAAACCCTGTCTTTTAAAAAAAAAAGATGGGCACTGTGGTATATGACTGCAATTCTAGCACCTGGAAGGGAGAAGGAATACACAGAGAGTTCCAGGCCAGCCAAGGCTTCACAGCAAGACCCTGTGTGTATGAGGGTGCACGCACCCACACCCACATAGAGCACAAACAACAAAAACAAAACTAAACTTCCATGAAAGCACTGGAGGGTTACTCTGCACCTTGCACTCAGCCAACAGCTCTGCTAGGTAAGGATTGACTAAGAACACACACAGATTCTTCCACCTAACCAAGACAATAACCTTAGGGTTCCCCCCTCCCCCAGCAGCTTTATAAATGACACACTTAAAAATGAGCCCAAGGCTACATAACAAATTGTTGAAAGCTCAGTAGGAAACTCTAGGCCACCACAGCCCGTTTCTCAGGGATTCACTGGAAAGTCCTAACACAGCAGCAACGGATACCACAGAATCCACACAGACATGCACACAGAAGGCTTCACTTTTGATTTTACTGAGCAGTTTGTTTAAATGAAGACTGCTAACACCCCCCCCCCCCAATATGACAGCAATACCAGGAATCATGTTCTCAGTTGACATCCCAAACCCTAAGAATTCATTTGTTGACATTGTTTTTTGTTCCCAGGCTTAACATTCCATTATTTTTTGAATTCCTTTTATTGAAGCTCAGCAATAGGGCAAGAAGGATTTCACTGCTGGAGCTCTATCGCATCACTTTTGCTAATGGGTCTTTTTGTGTTTGTCTGTTTTTGAAGTGAAACCACAGTTCTACCAGCGAAAGAGAAAGGAAAAGGAAAAGCCATAAAATGCTAAAGCCACCCTTCTCCATCTCATAAACAGTTTTTTATTTATCTGCCTTTCATTGTATGTGCAATCTTATTATCCTTGCACAGCATCAAAGTGACATCCGTCAGGGTCACCCTATAAAATATACATTGCAATGTAACATTTAATGATGAGAGTGAGGCGAGAGATGAAGAATGGGAGGGTGGCATGCTGCAGGGTGCTTTAAAGGGATCATCAGTTATATCCTTGCACGTCCTGAGGTGATAATTGAATGACAGGGGCTGGAGGGAAATCCACTTTTGAGCTCAGAAAGGATAGTTAGGAGAAAAATGTTTGGGGGTGGAAGCATATAATGATGGTCAGGAAATGAGGATAGTTATTCTAACACTGCCTCTTCTGTTTTACGGTTTTTATTGATGCACAGCAAGTTAAATGTTCAAATAAAGGACAGACTTCCTCATTACAAAGAAAGGAAAAAGGGATATTTAATTTTGTAACAGTATCTCATTTGTTTAAAAAAAATGAGCAGAAACATGGATTACTCTTCAGAGTAAAAACACACACAGACACAGACACAGACACACACACACACACAGACATACACACACACACACACACACACACACACACACACACACACGAGGGGGGATAGAACTTCATATTCTTCTGAGATACGAGTCTTTTACCTAAATTTGGAGGTTTAAGCTGAAACAAAGATCTTATAAAAATGTAGATAAGGCAGCATGGATGGGTGTGCCCAGAAGCATAGAAATCCCAGGATACAAGTTATAGGCTGAATTGTGCTCATCAAAATCCATGCTGTCAACTGGGTGCATACCTGTAACCCCAGCACTTGGGAGGCAGAGGCAGGAGTACTGCTGTGAGTTTAAGCCTAGCCTGGTCTACAAAGTGAGTCCAGGACAGCCAAGGCTACACACAGAAACCTAGCACAACAAAATCCATGCTGTCCTAAGCCCTGCTGTCTTAGAGTGTGCCTTTGTTTGGAGCAGGAACATTAAAGAGGTAATCAATGTAAAGTGAGGTATAATTGGGTAATCTCTAAGACAACCTGACTGGTGTTCTATTTGTTTTTTGAGTCAGGGTCTAGCCCAGGCTGTCCTAGAACTCACAGAGATGCACCTGTCTCTTCCTCCTGAGTGCTGGGATTAAAGTCGTGTGCCTGGCATTGGTGTTCTTATGTTAGGACAGACACATGTATGAAGACCCGAAGGGCAGGAGGTTAGCACTAATAACACTCGTGTTTCTAAACCTCCCAGACAATGACAAAGTGCACATTTGCATTTGAAGCCCTGTCTGTGGTGTGTTCTACAGCAGGCGAGTCAGGCGTCCTGGTTAGCTCTGAAGGAGGGGAATACCTATGGCCTGTGAACCCAGCAAGACCTCCAGGATGTGAGCAGGACTCATGGAGTAGGCTACCTGCAGAGGAGGGACAGTCTACTGGGGGAATGGTATGGACAAACAGCAAGGTAACTGAGCCTGACAGAACCTGCCACTCTCTCTGCAAGCTGGCACCAAACCTCACCGCAGATTCTAGGAACTCCACAAGACAGATGCCATGTGGTGGCTTCACTGCTACAGTGTAGCCCAGGAGAACCTTCCCAGAGTCCAGAGAGTTGCCTTTCCTCCATGGAGGAACCCAGAGTTCCCACAGGAAGGAAGTTAAGCTCCATCACATCTAAATAGATTCTTCATGAACCTGTGGCCAGGCAAAGTTTTCTGCAAGGAACAAAGTTTTCTGCAAGGAACATAGTCTCTATCCCAGGACAAAGGACTGTGTGAGCACTTTCAAACAGCTCTGGGATGCTGGCGGTGTGTGTGTGTGTGTGTGTGTGTGTGTGTGTGTGCGCGCGCGCCTTTATGCTACTCACATCAACATGCACTTTGCTCTTCCAAAGTGTGTGTGTGTGTTTCTTTATGCTACTCACATTAACATGCACTTTGCTCTTCAAAGGTCCTGAGTTCAATTCCCAGCAACCACATGGTGGCTCACAATCACCGGAACCAGCTTTTTTACTCAGAAAGTATGAAGATCCTATGGGAGATGCATGATTGGCAGTTATGCTCCCAGTTCCCCCACCCCAATAAACCTATCCTCCCACTCCCCCAAACACACACAGATCTGGTCCATGCCTAGGTCTCCATAAAGTTCCTGTCAGGCCAGCCAGCAGTTACACAGGAAAGCCAGTGTTGTTGGCACTGCTATACTACAACCCTAAAAGGACACACTGATGGTCAATTTCTGGAGACTCCATCACTGCTGCTGCTCGGAGAAGCTGTTCCCTGAAGACCACTTGGGAAGACACAGCTGACTTCCCTGAGAACTTCCTAAGCCATTTAAAATTGCCAGATGACGCTAGGCACGGTGGTGCATGCCTGTTACCCCAGGACAATAAAGGCAGGACAATCAGAAGTTTAAAGTCAGCCTGAGTGGCACAGCCAAAGCTGCACTGTAGACCACTGGGGCAAACTTGAAGGCTCTAGGGTCACTTTCCTATAATGCAGCAAGCTACAAACTTAAATTAACACGTTGAAGGTTTACATGAAAATCTTGACAGTTCTTCTGGGGAGAAACCATTTTGTCACAATGGGCTTCTCGACCTGTGCCTTCCCCTGGCCGGCATGGGAGGGTGGCCAGAAGGGGCACGATGGGCTGCTGTTTGGAAACACTGTGCCTCCGTCCTCCCAACTTATGTGCAGACAGTTGAGATGTGAAGATGTTTTCTTCGTGCAGCACGTGATAAAAGGTTACTTTGGCCTTGAAGAGTCTCAGGGGAAAGGACATTGTTGGATGAGCTCTGCATTCTTCCCACTCAAACCCGAAATCCCCAAAACAGTTCTGGAAAAAGCTCACCCACTTTCAATTAACTTAAGAGCTTTAAAACTCAAGATTTTCCAGTTACCGAGTCCTCAGCAACTGGCCTTTCCTGTCTCCCTCTTCCCAGTGAAGCTAATGCTTTGCGTAAAAGGACAGAGACCTCCCTCTGAAACAAGCATTCTGTTGAGGGAGAAACCAAAGCCAAGCATAAAGCAGCACTTCCTAACACACCACCCCTTCCAGGGCACCAGCTCTAACAATGCCAGATGCTACTCTGACATCTGCTATGACTTTGGATCCTCCACATCGACTACCATCTGGCTTCTAGAATCCTCCCTTCACAACAAAACAGCGATGGCTTTCTCCACACATACCGCCTTTTGGCCCCCAGGCTCCAGGGACACATCCTCCTAGTGGATGTTAGCCAGCCCTACAGCCTTACAGTGACATCTGTTGTAACTCTAAGCCATCTTTGCTGACCTCTAGGGAGAATTTGTTAGCCTCATCCCATGAAGGGTAATCTCTCAGTAGGACCTTTTGGTGGCTCAAGTCACGGAATTTAGTGAAAATAAAATGAATGCCTGGCTCTTTGTTCTCGCACTGGACTCAAACACAGAGGATGTTGCTAGACTCCTGATTCAGAGGCTAGAGCCTGATTTAGGCTCCAAGCAATAAACATCAGATGCCTGACTTGAGACGATGCTTACAGGGCTAGAGATTGCTCAAGGTTTAAGAACACTTATTACTCTCCCAAAGGACCTGGGATTGTCCCTAGTTATGAGATGGGCTACAACTTCAGTTCCATGGGACCTGAAGTCCTGTGGTTTCCTCATGCATTTGCAAGCACAGGTGCACATAAATGGACACAGGCACACGCAAATTCATGTAATGTTTTTAATCTTTAAAAAAAAAAAAAAAGGTATTCAAAGGTATTCAGTAAACACTAGTATGAGCTTGGCAAACAAGAACACCACATAGGGAACATACAGAGCAAAGGAAAGGGCTCCAATAGTCATTAAAATGACATAGTTAAGTTTTGGAAATTAGAAATTTAGAGTATTTTAGCAAGGCTTTTCTTTTCTTTTTTTCCCCCTGGGGCCAGGGTTCTCTGTGTAGCCTTGTCTATACTGGACTCACTTGGTAGACCAGGCTAGCCTTGAACTCACAGAGATCCACCTGCCTCTGCCTCCCCAGTGCTGGGATTAAAGGCATGCGCCACCACGCCCGGAGCAAAACTTTTCAAATCTGAGGTAAACATAAAAATTCACTATGAGAACCAAAACTCCTAAAGATTACTGAGCTTCCATGGGACTCTGACTATTTATGCTGGAAGGTGAAACAAGCCAGTTCCTTATCCAATGACTTAGCTTAGGACCACTCTCAACAATGAAAACAGGTTCTCCAGCCCAAGGACCAAGTGGGGAATGAGAGTGAGTCATCCCTAGGTAAAGACCTACAGAGGGAAACTACTGGGCCAGATGCTCTAGCCTTTCTTTTGTTTGTTTTTGTTTTTTTCAAGACAGGGTTTCTTTGTGTAGCCTTGGCTGTCCTGGATTCCCTTTGTAGACCAGGCTGGCCTTGAACTCACAGCGATCTGCTGGCCTCTGCCTCCCGTCTTTTGCTTTTTAAATCAACCTGTGAAGAACCACACAAGCTTGGGCTTGATACTGTTGGGCCTTGAATTAATAAACTAGACCAGAAGCCAGGTGTGGCAGCACATGTCTACACTCTCTTTATACTCAGAAGGCAGAAACAGGAGGGTCACTCAGGAGCTCAAGAACACCCTCATCACATGAATTTCAAGTCAGTGGGCTCCATAAGACCCTGTCTCAAAAAGCTAAACAATCCTAAACCAAACCCAGGCCTAAGGACACTTTGGCTTTAAAGTCTATTTTCCTGAAGCAGAGTGTTCCCCATTCTTACTGTTAGATCTTCTGGACCTGTCTTCCCACCCCTAAACGTTTAATTCGTGTGGGTGTTTTGCCTGCATACCCCTTGGGTGCTGTGGAACTGTAGTTACAAAAGGCTGTGAGCTGCTGTGAGATGCTGGCAACTGAACCTGGGTAATCGAGAGGGGCAGCCAGTGCTCATAACCACTGAGCCTCTCCTGCCTGCAGGGTGAGTAAAAAGACAGACCTGAAGCTCAAAGCATGGAATGAGCGTCACATACTGCAGGACCTGCATTAGGCTGTGGAGCACCCATGCAACTAGCTGTCCTGCTCTGCTAGAAGCTGAAGTAAACCAATCAAAATGAGGACAGAGGGCGTGGCTGTGACTAGAAGCACCTGCAGTAACATGCTCCTGGCAGTGTTAATGCCTCCATCAGTGGGGCTGCAGTGATGTCACGTATCCTGCATCCACAGCTGCCTTCACAGAGACGAAGAGGTTGAATTCCATCTTAGGTATTACCTTGGTCAAATGGTGTGTATGCCTGTGCACGTGTCTGTGGTGGTATTCTACTGAGGCTGATAGAAGAAAAACTGTTATCAATTATTGTCTAGCTTTCTCATATGGAGTTCTACAGCTGAACCTAGAGTCAGGGTTACAATTTCCCACACTGCCCAGTGGTTTTACAGTACTTACTAGTGTTGGACTGGAGACAAGTGATGCTTTTTAACCTATGTGGCCCTGGCTTCCCCTACCCCAGAGGATCTTCACTATATGACCCAGACATTTTGGTGTCCTCCCACTTCTCTGCCTGCCTGCCCACCCTTTTCTTTCCCTGCTTTTCAGGTTCACCCTGAATATCCTGGACCTGCAGAGAGTTGCTCCCAATAAACCACTTAGAAGGCAGAGGCAGGTGGATCTCTGTAAATTCAAGGCCAGCCTGGCCTACAAAGTGAATCCAGGATAGCCAAGGCTACACAGAGAAACCCTGTCTAAGAAAAAAAAAAAGAAAAAAAGCAAGCAAGCAAGCAAACAAAGGCATAAAGTAACTCCCCCAAAACCACATTTATCTTTAAAATATAAAAGCCACAAAATGTAATTAAAAAATAAAAAGCTAAATCTGTTTGGTTGTTGATGAACTTTATTATATTCATGGTTTCCCTGACCATAGTTGGGAAGGTTTTACTCCAGTCAGTCTTGGGCAGGGGTCAGAGGTCAAAGCTAAGCCACTGGCTTTAGGGCAGCCGGGTTTCCAGGACAGCACCAAACTCCCTTCCATTTCACCTCTTCTTTTTGTTCTTTGGCTGAGCTTAGGGATTTCATATGTTAAGCCCACATTCTACTGTTGAGCTACACTTTTAGACCCTCTACTTTCTGAAGAGAGTGATCCTCTCCTACTTCCCTAACTCGGACCCTCCAACTTCCAGCCACTTTAAATTATTTTTTAAAACTATCTTTTTTAAAAGATTGATGGCTTAGCAGTTAAGAGCACTGGCTTCTCATTCAGATAGCCTAAGTTCAGGCCCTAGCAGCCACAGAGCAGTTCTAGTCCTAGGAGATCTGATGTTGCCTTCTGCCCTACATAGGCACTGCACGCATATGGTATAGATATATATGTAAGCAAAACATACAATAAAAAAAATGGGGAAAAAAATCTTTTTAGTCTCTCATTTTTACCTAGCACCTACACATACTAAACACACCTAACAAGATACATAAAAACCTTTTTTCCTGACCCCCGAGTCTCATCCATCACACTTAACTTTCTAATAATTATCCCAAGGTGTAACATTTGACTTTCCTTATCAACAAAGGACACTAAACTAACTGCCTTTACCTCCATTCTTCCAATTAGTAGATTTAATTCTGACCTTAAACTTATGGCCACTTACCATCGTATGGAGTCTGTCTACAATGGATACCTCTGCACCAAAGAGCCAGGCCTGCATTTAAGAGTGGAACAGCTAAGCAAATAGCTGCTACAAGGCTGCAGTGAAAATGTTTCATTAACTGGACCATTCTGTCTAGAAAATTATAAACATTGGTAAGATATTTTCGATTGATTTTAGCAACTCATGAAACAGCACTCTGACCCCTGTGAATGACACACACAGAATGACAAGCCTATAAGGAACATGATGTGCCAGCTCAGGGGTCACAGCCAAAGTTGTCATTTTAAGATGCTAAACTATGTAGGATAGTACATTAAAGATGTAGCTGGAGAGGCTGGAGAGATGGCTCAGGGATCAGGAGCACTGGCTACTTATTCTTCATGAAGACCTGGGTTCAATTCCCAGAGCCTCCATGGCAGTTCATTACGGTCTGTAACTCTAGTCTCAAGGATCCAATGGCCCATTCTGGCATTTCTTGGACACTCAAAAGATTCATAAACATACATGCAGGGAAAACACCTCTCCACATAAAAGCAAACAACAACCCCCCCAAACAACAACAAGAACAACAGCCCTACCTGCAAAGGCAGGCACAATGGCATGGATCTACTGTCACAGCTACTTAAGAGGCTAAGGCAGGAGGGTTGCTTGAGCCCAGGATTTCAAAACCATTCTGAGCAACATAGATGAGACCTATCTCAGAAAAAAAAAAAAAAAAAAAAAAAGCAGTTGATATACCAAACCCAGTACTGTGGTTTATTGGGTAAGAATGAGGCTTTTGTGGCAGCAGACTCCTAGGACGGAGCAATTATGCTCAGACACCTACCGCCCACCGACACTGCTTCACCGTATCTGTATGCAGTCCTAGCATCCCCAAGGTCCAAACTGCTGCAAAGGAATAAACACAAGCTCCCACCGACCTTATGAGGACTCACCTAGTTTGGCCAGTGTGACTAGGGCCCAAAGTCCAAGTGTCAGTGCAGGCAGCAACCATATTTATTGTACAAATGCAAAAGAATATAAAATAGCCCACAAACGTATTCAGTTGGCTATTTTGAAGGATGTGAAATGGAAGGCAAGGTCAAGTCAAGGTTTTTGCCTCCTGAGTATTTACCCCAATCTTTGAGTTAATTGGAAAAAAAATTTTTTTTTTGAGGAGGCAGGTGTGTGTGCGCACGTGTCTATGTGTTACTAGGGATTGAAACCAGGGCATTACAGATACTACCCAAGTGTTCTACTACTGAGCCAACTCCCCAGTCCATAAAAAATATTTATTTTGAGACAGCCAACTGCTCAGGCTGGTCTTGAAGGCACTCTGCAACCCTTGCTTCCTGCCTTCCTTTCCAGAGTGCCCTGTAAGCCCCGCCCTTTCTACATGGCATTCTCAATCACATACTCCTCTCTCCTTTGTGCAAAGGAGTTTACAGAAAAGTGTGTATAATACAGATCCTTGCCCTAGGAGAAAAAGTAGTAGTGCGCCTCCCACACTCCTACTGCCTCACTGTAACACCAGGTGTCCCTCATAAGCCCTCAAAACTCCCTGAGCTCAAGATGGAGACAAACACACTTCCTTCCACAAACTTCTAGACACACTTCAGACCCTGGCACCAACAGCAACCACACTAGCTTCATCTTCCAAGCTCATAGCCTGATAGAAACTCATTAAACCTTATGTCTCAATTTACTCCACTTACAAAATGCACTCAGCTCACCATCCTCACAGATCAAGATGCTTTAAAAAACACAAGAGAAAAAACAAAAACAAAAACAAAAACAAAAACCACAGAAACGCAGCCCTTTGTAGCAACAGAAGCGGGCATAGGCAAAGCAGCATTCCCAGTGCTAACAGCAGGCAGACAGCACGAGGGACGGGAACAAGCACAGTGACCCTCAACTCTGCTACATCAAGAAGCAGGTGCTACAGGAGTCAGAGGAAAGTTAAACCTTCAGGGTCCCAGGCACATTTGACATTTTCCTGACAGAGAAGAAACCCCAAAGGAGTACATTCTTTTCTATGCTAACGACACCCCAGCCTAGGGGCGACAGGATGGGGGCAGGCTATCAGAATGATCAAGGTAGGATTACCAAGTGTAATTAATGGATTGAGGCTTTGGTTCTCGCCCTAAACTTCAGAGGGAGGGCCTTGAAGATTGAAGGTTAACCTGAACCAATGACCAATGAAGCATAACCTCCCCCCATTAAACCCTGGTCAACACCCATCTAAAAAAATTATCCCACGCCGGGTGTGGTGGCACAGGCCTTTAATCCCAGCACTCAGAGAGGCAGAAGCAGGTGGATCACTGTGAGTTTGTGGCCAGCCTTGTCTACAAACATTTAAGGGTAAAGAAAACAATGTACTTGTTTGAAAAAACACCCCTTCCCCAATCCAACTAAAGTGTCTATTGGCTAGCTGAGTAAATAAACAGACATAAATAAAATAAAAACAGAAAATCAACAATCTAAAGCATTTCCTGCAGGACTGTTGCTACTAACACTGAAGTGACAGACTTCCCTTAGCCAGAGAGTGTCTGCCCCTCCACTCAAAGAAGCCACGCTCTAGGAAGCCAAGAATAAGCGTAATAATATTAAAGATGGACAATCTCCTCCTTGGTCTTGTCTGCGCTGTTAGGAGTGCTTTCAGCTTATCTGGCAGCATCTTTTGATCTGGTGCTCGAAGCTGAGGAAGAAGGTAGAAGGAGCTTGCAACATGACTGCACAGAGACGCATGAAGAGCAAACGGGTTCAATCTTCCATACAATGCTGGCACTTGCAGGACTTAATTAGCATCACCTATAATTTCACCTTTCTTAACTTGTAATTGATTTGAGGTGCCAGAGAATGTCGGGCCTTGAGTATGTTGGGCAAGTTCACTACCACTGACCTACATCCAGTACCTATATAATCCTATTTTCGGTTCAACTTAGTGAGGGAGAGTCTATGTTGGTCCCGTATTTCATGGGGTTTAAAAGAGTAAACAGGTTTAAAAGAGTAAAAAGAAAAAAGTAAACTCGACTTTGAGTTCTCTGTTTTCAACAGCTATACAAAAAAACAAACCTACCCAACCTACCAAAGAAAAAACCTGCCATGGTACAGTTTCCTGGTCACATTTACTATGCTCAGCACACAGAGGAAAATGACAAACTCAGAATGCCAAAGCTTTGAATGGCAGTGAGCACACAGCCCAGAGTTTGCTCCCTGGGTCCACAAAACAATAAAATGTTTGCACGTTCGGTTGTGGTATATGCCTGTAAACCTACTACTTGGGAGGCAGAAACAGTACAGCATAAAGAGTATATTACATGTGAAGGCAATTCTGTTTAAAGAAAATACTTTTAAGTGAGATCATGTTGGATGTATTTAGAGGCAGCTGACTACCATGTCACCTACTCGTGCAGGGTTTGTAGTTGTTCTGAAACAGCACCTTGCTGCTGCATAGCTCAAGTGCTGAGTCTGCATCTTCTTTGCCTCCCTCACCCTTCATGTTTTAACAGGTTTTTCCTTTTTTTTTTGAGACAGGCTAACAGATCTGAGTAACAGCTCTAGCTGTCCTGGAACTCTCTCTGTAGACCAGGCTGGCCTCGAACTCACAGAAATCCTCCCGCCTCTGCCTCCCAAGTGCTGGGATTAAAGGCGTAGGTCACCACTGCCCGGCTTTCTTTCTTTTTTTGTTTTTTTTGAGACAGAGTTTCTCTGTGTAGCCTTGGCTGTGCTGGACTCACTTTGTAGACCAGGCTGGCCTTGAACTCACATCAATCCTCCTGCCTCTGCCTCCCGAGTGCTGAGATTAAAAGCATGCACCACTACACTCAGCTTGTTGCTGTTTTTGAGCAAAGGCTCTACACACCACTTATCATACTACAAGGATCTTATACTTTCTCTTACCATTGTAGAAAACATTCTAAGCATCTTTTATGTTCTATTCGACTATTGTGGGTCCACAAAAATATCACTTATTTTCACTTTCTTTTTTTATTTTTTTGCTTTTTTAAGACAGGGTTTCTCTGTGATTCCATGGCTGTTCTGGACACGCTTTGTAGACCAGGCTATTTTTACTTTTTCAACCACAGCAATTTTTCCATGTTTCCATTGTTCCACTAATAGTCTATGGGTTTTCTATATAGTTAAACTGATCACAAGTCTCAAGCTTGTCTTTCGTTCCATTCCCTGTGTTATTATACACACAACTTTTTGCCTAATTATGACTCTGTAAAAATTGGGGCCAGGCAGTGGTGGTACAAAGCTTTAATCCCAGCACTTGGGAGGCAGAGGCAGATCTATGAGTTCAATGCCAGTCTGGTCTACAAAGCAAGTTCAGGACAGCCAAGGGCTACACAAAAAAATTCTGTCTCAAAACAAAACAAAACAAAACTGGGGTTCAATAAGAGTGAGCACCCTTATTTTGCTCCCTATTGTTGGTTTGTTTGTTTGTTTTTAAAGACTTACTATTTTTTTTTTAAGATTTATTTATTATACAGTATTCTTCCTGCATGTGTGTCGCACCCCAGAAGAGGGCACCAGATCTCATTGTAGATGGTTGTGAGCCATCATGTGATTGCTGGGAATTGAACTCAGGACCTTTGAAGGAACAGACAGTGCTCTTAACCTCTGAGCCATCTCTCCAGCCCCAAGACTTACTATTAATTATGTATACAATGCTCTGCCTACATGTACACCTGCACGCAAGAGGGGAGCACCAGATCTCATTATAAATGGTTGTGAGCCACCATGTGGTTGCTGGGAATTGAACACAGGACTGTTGGAAGAGCACCTCTGAGCCATCTCTCCAGTGTCCTTTGTTACCTACCTTAAGCTAACAGCAGCTTTACCTAGAACTATGATGTTAGTGTTCTGGGCAGTTACTGTTTTCAGATTAAGAGCACGCCTGACTATTTGTAGTACACCTTAAGTCATCACTACAAAGAACAAGAAGTGCCAGGCATGGTGGCGCACACCTTTAATCCCAGAACTCACGAAGCAGAGGCAGGTGGATCGCTGTGAGTTTGAGACCAGCCTGGTCTACAAAGCGAGTCCAGGGCAGCCAAGGCTACACAGAGAGACCCTGTCTCAAAAAAGCAAAAAAGAACAAGAAGTAACCACACTGCTTTAGAGTGTGACATGCAGCAAACTGCATTTGAGCTTCATGTGGTGGCAAGTCAGCGTCTGTAACACCAACACCTGGGCAGTGGAGGCAGGACGATCAAGAGTTCAGGCTGTGGCGGTTTAAACTGGTTGTCGGCCTGACAGATCTCTAGTCATGCAGGAGACAAGTCTCTGGACTTTCGAGTGATGGACTATCTAGGCTACATTAACCACTGTGGAAGACCTGCTTTCCTGTGGGCAGCACCATGCTGAGAATTGGGGTCCAATAAAAAGAGGAGCTGGGGCTGGAGAGATGGCTCAGCAGTTAAGAGCACTGCCTGCTCTTCCAGAGGGCCTGAGCCATGGTGGCTCATAACCATTTATACCCTCTAATGTCTTTCGTCATGCAGGTGTACATGAAGTCAGAGCACTCAATATACATAAACTATAAAGTTAAAAACAAAGATTTAAAATATTTAAGAAAAAAGAAGAGATAGTAAGTCACTAGAATTCACCCCTTTCTACTTCCTGACAGTGGATACAATGTGAACATCTGCCTCATGCTCCTCCATTATAACTTCCTTGCCATGAAATTCTGTTTCCTTAAGCTGTGAGTCAAAATAAATCCCTCTTGCCATACAAATTGCTTTTATAGCTAAGCAGTGGTAGGATATGCCTTTAATTCCAGTTCTCAGGAGGCAGCGGCAGGCAGATCTCCAGTGAGTTCTAGGATGGCCAGGACTACATAGAGAAAGAAACCCTGTAACAGCAGCAGCAGCAGCAACACAAAATCCCAACACATGCCTTGAAATCTCTATCATCTAAAAAAGTTCTGACTGGAACAGGAAGAAGCTAATGCACACAGGGGCAAGCAGCCAGCACTACAGATATGGGGTGCAGGGTCAGTCACCAGGGGGAGCCTGTGGAAACCCCCTTTGGCACAGACCCCTCTTGTGGCCAATTTCTGTTTGGTGATTTGCACATCTTTCATAGACTCTGGGACCACAGAGCTGTGCTGGTCATTACAGAACTCTGTCTTCATACAAGCCAGTTCTAACAACACGAACCAAACAAGTTTTTATAACCAATGCCTTCCTCTGGCTTATAGGCCAGTGTCTCCAAATCACTAGGACACAAACGGATTACACAAACTAACATGAAGCTTCATCATTGTGTGTTGGCCAAAGAATCCTACCACAAATCATGAATTTTAGGAGTAAAATCTCACTTTCCTTCTATGAAAAGTAAACACTGCCTGAGAAGCAAGCAAGCACCCAGCACAGAGGTTCCAGGATGTGAGGGGTCAGCTACCTGTAAGATCTGCCCGACTCCGAGTGGGACGGGCCCCGCATTCACATCTAGCATCGCCCTCCAGTCAGGAGGACTGGGAAAATGCTCTCTGTGAAGGGTTCTCTGTTGCTAGGATGAAAAGAGCTATAAATATGAGGTCAAAGCAATATTTTAAAACAACATTCTAAAGCTGCAACCACCTCTCTTTTGAAATGGAGAGCCACAGAAGATCAAAGGAGCACCGCTGTTTGCTCACTGCTGCTCCGGGAGCCTCCTCCCTGCACCTGGCAGAGACCCAGAGGTTGTAGAGCATAACTTTAAACTAACAGAATCTCAAGACAAACTGTACAGCCTAACGTGAAGGCCTGTAACAAAAACCGTAGCACTCAAGAGGCAAAGGCAGAAAAACGGAGTTAGAGGCCAGCCTAGGCTACACCGCCAGAGTGTGTCACAATTTTAAAAAGAAACAAAAAGAGCAAGCTGTACAGTGGTTTCCTGGAACACCTTGAACAAAACAACACAGGAAACCTACACAGCTTCCACACAGCTCATCACCTCCTGCACGCAAAGCACAGCGAGGAAAATATCACGTTGCGAAGACATGCTTCTCCCTGCTTCCTTTGCCAGGCACAGAGAGTCCATCCACTAGGCCTGGGCAGCTTGCACAACACCATGCTTAACCTTGGCTCAATCAGCCTCCTCAGCCACGAGCAGCAGGCGGGGCAGGGGAACAGGGTTAAACTTACTGGAAACAAACTTAATCAAAGCCGAGCAGTAACAAAGGGCACCAGAAACATTTCTACTGTATCGCATCCCACAGCCTGGCCATAAGCCCAGAATTTTCATTACAATTTTCAAAGGGAGGGAGAAAAGGAGGAAAAAAATGTTTCACAAAAGCATTATGAAAGCCCCAACCTAGGATGCCCTGTCGCACAACCAAAAATCTGTGAGAGGTTAGCTTTTCAGGGAGTCAAAACCCAGCATGTGGAACCTGGCAGGCCTTTTAAATGGTGGGAGGGGTCCTTAAAACCACTACTGTTCTGCACTAAAGTCTCCAAGCTTCACAGATCATTAAAGGTTTCTGAACCACAGAGAAAGGAGGGCAGAGTTAAGGAAATAAATCAAAAGTTCCTCTGGGATACACAAATGCCTCCTTGGAACAGGCTTTCAGCACGAATACTCTCCACATTAACTACGGGGAGGACTTTTCAAAACAAAAGCAGAAGAGGCTCACTCTTGTTATAAGCAATATACTTTCCGTTTAAAGGTTACATGTGCTATAAAAATGATCCCTGCTGTGAGTGTGGAAGAGTGCAAGGAGGCCAGGCTAAGGGCAGACGGCAGCCCAAGAAAGCCAGCGAACAGAAAACCACAACAACACTATTTTGGACCACCCCCCCCCCCCAACAAGTTAAGAAGCCCTGGGTTAATCAGGGGTATGATGTTAGGGAGGACCAGCGGTCTCACTTCTTACCATCCTGCCCTAAAATCATTTCCTACTAACCAGAAAGATGTCTCTTGTATTCCTCATATAAGACACACAGGTGAAGACGTGAACAGGGACATGACCATGCTGTTTTGAAGCAAGGACCTCTCTCCCATTTCTTAGGTTAGTCCCAGTAAGTTCAAAACAAAGAGAGGGAACACAGAGGTGGCCGGGAGACCTAAGGGTATGTGGCTTCTGAGCCTGTGCTGTCTTTATCTCTACTGCAGGTAGATCTCCCCTTGTTAATTTAAGACAAGCAAACTGATCTGCTCCAAAGGACCTCACTAGCATATTTCCAAAACAGAACCAACCAAGTTCTGATCTTGGGAGGCTTGGGACATGAATAATATACCAAGGCAAGTGGGTACATGTTTGCCTTAGGCCCCTCAAATAATAAAACATGCCAAAGTCATCATCCTCAATCACCCCCAATCCAAACCTTGCACATAGGAACAAAGAGACAACAGCAAAAGGCAAAAAATATATAACTAAAGTGTCCCTGAAAAAAGTCTTCATTTGAATATTGCTCAGAACTTCAGTGGTTTTCCATCCAAATGGCAAAGATAGAGGATAAAAAATTCCCGAGGCTGTTTTCAAGATAATAAAGTAGCATGTGATGGTGACTCACTAACAGATGAAGAGATGAAAACCCATCAGCAGCCAGGAAGCTTGGAACTCCACACACCTCCATGTGCATAGCTTGCAAGAGTGTACACTTGCTCACATATTTGAAAGGCAAGCAGAAATAGGCTATCCTGGCTTATTCTACAGCTAAAGACAATATTTTATTCTTGATTGGCACAATAAACCTGCTGAGAAAAATCAACTATGGTTTTCAATCCTATAATCTGGGGCACAGAGCCTCTGTGCAAACACTAAAACAGGAAGGCCCTCTGCTGCAGGGAGCCCAGGTCCTAGGCTTACTGCTGTGTGACATGCAAGTAAAAGGTACTTTGTCCACTCTACAAAGTGGACAGTCTTGGGCATCTAGGCTTTTGATGGTCTTAAAAACAGTAACTAAACATGCACATTCATGAGGCTACAGAAGATCTCACACTCTGTATATAAATATGCACTGTACACAACAAATGTGTGTAGGAACATAATGGAAATCCATAAGAGGAATAAATCTTAAGACTATAAAACTTATCTACGTTTTTTTAAAATCTTAAATAAAAAAATTTAAATGATACAATTCTGCTGGGACAGCTGAGCTAGTTGTGAAGGGGTATGTATGCAAGGCTCCGGAGCCCTGCAGTTCCAGTAAGTCTCTCCTCCGCGCACAGAGCACAGGTCCTGCTTCCACTGTACCAAATGCTCCCTCGACTTTGTCAGCTGTAACTGCACATAAGTCTCAATGCCCAATCCTCAGAAATTACAATCCCAAAATTCAGATGACTCAAAACAGGAACAGAACAATCACTTTCCCAAAGTCAAAGAAGAAAAGACAGGGGAGGACAGAATGGTGCAACCTTAACTGAAAAATTGAACACCCAGGGACAGGAGTGTAGCTCAGTAGTTAAGTCCGTGTCTAGCATGCGTCAAGGGCCTGGGCTCAATCTTCAGCACTGCCAAAATAAAACAAAACACCAACAGACAACACTTCTTAGAAGAGCTGGGGAGATGGCTAAGGGGGCAAAGTGACTGTCATGCAAGTAGGAGGAGCTGAATTTAAAATCCTCTAAACTACCAGATGGGATGGTGCATGCCTTTAATTGCAGCACTCGGGGAGGCAGACACAAGGGAACCTCTGTGAGTTCGAGGCCAGCCTGGTCTACAAAGCAAGTTCCAGGACAGCCAGGGTTACATAGAGAAACCCTGTCTCAAATACCTCCATCTCTCAAATCCCCTAAACCCATCCATCCACCTTAGAGCATATGCCCTCACAGCATATCTCTACTGGAAAAGGGGGACAGGAGAATTCTGGGAAGCTCACAGAAATTGAGGACAGACACCCAACTTATTTTTCTCTGACTGCCACAACATGGTGTGGTATTTGTGCACTTTGCTTGTATACATGGGTGACTGCACACAAACATACACACATACACAACTTAAAAAAAATACAGCGTATGGTGTTAGTGCATGCACGCCTTTAATCCCAGTACTCAGGAGGCAGAGGCAGGCAGATCTCTGTGAGTTCAAGGCCAGCTTAGTCTACAGAGCAAGTTCCAGGACAGCCAGAAAAACCAGAAACCAAAAAAAGTGTGTGTGTTTGTGTGTGAAAAATCACCCCAAAGGAAAGAACTAGCCTGTTCATGTCTCCTATTCGTATAATACAGGGATTTTCAAATGACATAAAACAGATTGCTGCTTTACTCTGGGGGTAGATTGTGTCTTTTCCCACTGGTGAACAGCTGGGACTTAAGTTTAGTGTCTACCTTAAGTCTCCAAACAAGGTAGTTCACTGTTCATCTCCTAAAATTCAAATGAACCAATTATTTAAGGATTATAATTTCAAATATACTTTACAATATATACAAATATACTTAAATTTAAAAAATATATACTTTATAATATTTTCCAAACATCAAGCCAAGTTTCCTTTTCCTTAAAACGGGGGTGAGGGTGTGGTGGGGGTTGGTGAAGAGATAGTTCAGGGGTTAAGAGCACTAGCTGTTCTTCCAGAGGACCTGGGTTCATTTCTCAGCACCTTCATGCTAGCTCACAACTGTACATAACTCCAGTTCCAGGGGACCTGGCATCCTCATACCAACATACATATAGGCAAAACACTAATGCACAGAAAAATAAATAAATCTTAAAAGAAAAGGGATAGTGTGTCACATCTGTCTCCCAGCCTGGTCTTGCCCTCAAGTGCTGGGATTAGCTGGGCATCACCATGTCTAGTTAGATGCAGATCCAGGGCCTCATGCACGTTAGGCAAATACCCTTCCAACTGAGCTACTCCTCTAGCCCTGAAAGCTAGATTTTCAAGTCAGAAAGGATTTACAAATCTTAAGAGTTGTCAACAGGGAATAATGATGGTCCTTGTAGGCAGCAAGATGGTTCAGTGGATAAAGCACTTACTGTTAAGACTGGCAATCTGGGGACTGGAGAGATGGCTCAGTGCTTAAGAGTGCTGCCTGTTCTTCCAAAGGTCCTGAGTTCAATTCCCAGCAACCACATGGTAGTTCACAACCATCTATAATGTGATCTAATGCCCTCTTCTGGTGTGCAGGTGTACATGAAGGCAGAGCACTGTATACATAATAATAAATAAATAAATCTTAAAAAAAAAAAAAAAAAAAAGACTGGCAATCTGAGTTTGATCCCCAAGCCCACACACATACACACACAAATAAATGTTTTTAAAAGTCCATTACAGGGTTAGAGAGATGGTTCACTGGTTAAGAGCATTTGCTGCTCTTCCAGAGGGTCCTGAGTTCAAGGACCCACATAGGGGGCTCACAACCATCTGTAACAGAATCTGACTCCCTCTTCTGCTGTGCATGAAAACAGAGTGCTCACATATATAAAATAAATAAATAAATAAATCTTTTTTAAAAGGTCCATTGCAGCTGGGTAGTGGTGGCACATGTCTTTAATCCCAGAACTTTGGAAGCAAAAGCAGGCGGATCTGAGTTCAAGGCCAGCCAAGGCTACATAGAGAAATCTTATCTCAATAAACAAAACAAAACGTCCATTATTAACAGTTTCTTTCTTTTTTAATTATTTATTTAAATTTTATGTACATTGGTGGTTTGAATACATATATGTCTGTCTGAGGGTGCCTGATCCCTTGAACTGGAGTTACAGACAGTTGTGAGCTGCCATGTGGATGCTGGGTATTGAACCTGGGTCCCCTGGAAGAGCTTTCAATGCTCTTAACTGCTGAGCCATCTCTCTAGCTCACAAACACAGTTTCTACAAACAATGCACAGCATAAAGTTAAAGTGCTCTAGTTACAGCTCTGTCAAGTTTGTCTGTGTAGGATAAGAGTACAGACAGGTCTAAGACACACACTGCAAACAGCAAAGGGCCAAGGCCTCTGCTTTTTCTTTCCAACAGTGGCACCAAGTTTCCTTATAAAAATCACACACCTGCTGCATTCACACAAGGGAGCCAGCCACACCCTCTTAGATTACCTTAGTTAAAAAAAAAGTGCCTAGCGGCATGGTGCCCTATACCTGCAAGCCTAGTACTCTGGAAGATAAAAGCAGGAGGATCTCTAGTTCAAGGCCAGCCTGTACTACAAAAACCCAGACTCAACCAAACAAAAACAAAACACTCAAATAACAGACAGACCCAGGCCTTAGCTACAATGTCATAGACAACTTTCAGAATAGGAGCTGCTACAGCAAGCACCACAGCGCATTTGCTGCCAAGATGCAGAGCCTCAGCTGGAAAGCCACAGTGAGCACCCAGCCATCCAAACAACAGTGGCTCCTAAGGGGCTCTCCATTTTGCCGGTTTTTACTAATCCTTCAAAAGCACTTACATTTCTTCCTATGCTATCAGGTGCTAGTAGAAGAAAGCAACACTTGAGGGTATTGTTTTGTTGTTAAGTTGTCATTTTTTTAAAGGGGGCTTTAAGAAAATATATTTAATTTTAATTTATGTGCATTGGTGTGGGGATGTCAGATCTTGGAGTTGTAGACAGTTGTGAGCTGCCATGTGGGTGCTGGGAATTGAACCCCTGTCCTTTGGAAGAGCAGGCAGTGCTCTTAACCACTCATCTCTCCAGCCCCTTGTTTTCAAGTTTTTAAAGACAGACATCAGCCTCCTTCTGCCTCTCAAATGCTGGGATTAGAGGCATGTACCATCACCACCCAGTGGGTAAGACTTTTTAAATATAAAATAAGAAGTGACACTGGGCGTGGTGGTGCATGCCTTTGATCTTGGCTTTGTAAGTTCCAGGACAGCCTGGTCTACAAAGCAAGTCCAGGGCAGCCAAGGCTATTACACAGAGAAACCCTGTTTCAAAAAACAAACAAACAAACAAACAAAAAGGAGTTACAACTGGAGTTTTCTTTCTTTCTTTTTTGATGTTTTGAGACAGGGTTTCTCTGTGTAGACCTCGCTGTCCTCGGACTCACAGCAATCTGTCTACTTCTGTCTCCCCAGTGCTGGGATTAATGTTGCGTGTCACCACACCTGGCACAACTGGGTTTCTTTTCTTTTCATATTTAATTTTACTTGTTTCATATTTATTTTATTTGCGCATACACTCACACACAAGTACACCTTCAGAGACCATAAAAAGAAGTCAGACCCTCGAGCCAGAGTTACAGGTGGTTGTGAGATGCCTGACATGGGTGCTAGGACATGAAGTCAGGTCTTCTGGAAGAACATCAAGTGCTCTTGACCACCAGCCATCTTTCCAGACCCACAACTGTATTTCTAAGAGAAGAAAATGAAGCAAGAGGAGTAAGAGCTAGAGAAGAAAAGGCTATGTTAAGAAATCCTATGCCTGGGCCAAAGAGCTGACTCAGTGGTAAAGATACTGGCTACTCTTCTAGACGATCCAGCACCCACAAGTTGGCTCACAACCACATTTAACTCCAGTTCCATGTAATTCCCTCTTCTGGCCTCCACCAGCACTGCATGCACACTGTGCACATACATGCATGTACATTAAACATTTATGTACAGGCAATAAGACTTGTTTAAAAAACAAAAGAATGAATATACCTTGGAGGTTTAGGATTTTGAGACTGTATAAGTAGTTCCTAAACTTTATAGACACTTGAATTACTCAAACACCTATATTTTTTTTAAGATTTATGTATTTATTTATTATGAATATGGTGCTCTGCCTGCATGTACACCTGCAGGGCAGAAGAGGGCACCAGATGACATTATAGATGGTTGTGAGCCACCATGTGGTTGCTGGGAATTGAACTCAGGACCTCTGGAAGAGCAGTCAGTGCTCTTAACTTCTGAGCCATCTCTCCAGCCCCTCAAACACCTATTTTAATAACAATAACAGGCGCAGACAAGGAACCTGAGAACCTGCACTTTGCACAGAGTCTTGCCTGTGAACAGTTAACACTACACAGTATCTGCACTGGAGGGAAAAGTGAAAACCAGAAAGCTTCTCAAGTGTTGCTTTGTGGCTGGGACACAGTTGCTTGGTCTCAGAATCAACCCAATCTGGAAGTGCATGCTTTCTTATGTAAGATTAAGCATTGAAATTATTTACCTAAGATTATAATCTGCAATTAAATAAAACTTCATGCACTGGAGTAATTTTTAATCTCCTAATGTTAACAGAAGTTTGATTACTCATTCATCCATCTGGGAAAACATGCTGACAACAGGCCATTCTGCCTACGGACCTAATTCACACAGCACAGCTCTACACACCATCAGTGGAATTTGCCCCCAGAAACAGAACTTATTTTCATGCTATCTAGCATATTAAAAATTTAAATGTCATGCCAGTGGTGGTGCATGCCTGTAATCCTGGCACTCAGGGAGGCAGAGGCAGGCAGATCTCTGTGAGTTCTAAGCCACCCTGGTCTATAAAGTGAGTTACAGGACAGCCAGGACTGTTACAAAGAAACCCTGTCTCGACACTACACCCCCAGCCCGTAAAAAAAGAAAAAGAAAAAGAAAAAGAAGAAAAATCTCAAACATTCCATCTCATCACACAAAGAAAATAAAAACTAGCTGTCCCTTCTTGGGCAGCTCAAAGCCTGCAAGCTCTAATTCTGGCCCAGGTCCTCCCACATCGGCTCACACAACTGTCTTGTGCACTAGCTCATCCCTAAGGGTCCTGCTTTACAACTGCCTCATCTTCATCTGCAGCCATGATACAGAACGTCTCTCACTGAGAGACAGGGAAGAAAATAAGATCCAGTATGGCAATACTCGCATACTACCACTTGCACTTACAGACAAGAGTTTAATATTTACTGGGGTAGTTGCTGAAAACTAAAACTAAGATGAGACAGGTACACAAAACAAATGCCTCTACATCTTCCCTCTCTCCACAGGCTGCCTCTCTAGGTAGGGTGCCTCTCCCCTACAGAGCTGAGCTAGATCCAACTGTTTCTTTGCTCATCAGCATTGCATCTGAGACAGGAGCCACCCTTCCAGGATGGTGAGGGCGCTCCTGCCCACACTCCACTGCTGGCAACAACAGGCAGAGCTGTACATAAAGCCTTCACAGTACAATCACCCAGGTGCCACTCTTCTATCCAAGTAAATCAGCCGTGTTTGCAGAGCCAAGAGAGGTGCCTCTTTATAGCCCAAGTGAGCTGGAGATTTTATAAGAAATAGCAATGTATGTGGGGGGTGGGGGGAAAGGTATTTTGGAATCTGTACTGTAAGGAAGGTTCCCTGTGGGTGATCAAAGTCAGAGTCTATTAGGCCTATTTATTTTTCAGGTATTGTTTTTAACATCAAAGGCCAAAGGCCATGTAATTAATTCATCAACCCAATATCAGAGTGATAGCACTTAGAACTGAGAGGCCTGGCTTGGAGGATGTCACATTCCAGAACACCCTAGAGTGAGACCCTGTGTGGAGCAGAGGGGCTGGCCCTGTCTTCTCAGGAGTGCAGGACACTTGGCAATGTTTCCACAGATGCACTAACACTGCAAACCCCATTGTAAACTGGTTGAGAGATCAGTAATGGGCAGCCAGTCAGTGGAGACACTTTGCTCATTCCTAGTGTTTTGTCACTAGAGTATTAAAGAAAGGCTAACGGGGAAGGAGGAAGGAGGGAGGAGGGAGGAGGAAGGAGGACGGAGGGAGGAGGGAGGGGGAAGGGGAAGGGGGAAGGAGGATGGGGGAAAGAGGGAGGGGGATGGGGAAGGAGGGAGGAGGGAGGAGGGAGGGGGAAGGGGAAAGGGGGAAGGAGGGAGGGGGAAGGGGGAAGAGGAAGGAGGAAGGGGGGAGGAGGGAAGAGGAAGGGAGAAGGGGAAGGAGGGAAGAGGAAGGGGGAAGGAAGGAAGAGGAAGGAGGGAAGAGGAAGGGGGAAGGAGGGAAGAGGAAGGGGGAAGGGGGAAGGAGGGAAGAGGAAGGAGGGAAGAGGAAGGAGGAAG
>OU015754.1:80614820-80629539 GCA_907169655.1 Acomys percivali | reverse complement strand
GAAGGAGGGAAGAGGAAGGAGGAAGGAGGAAGGAGGAAGGAGGAAGGAGGACGGGTATCTGCACAGCTGTAACAGTAAAAAGACCTGACTTGTAGTTATTCTCTCGGGAGCCATGAGGTTAACCTGTAACACCCATCCAAGTAACCTTCCATAAACAGTTGGCTTTCCACAACCACAGCCACGATTCCCCCTTCAGTGGGCAGCAGCATTCAGGAGGAGGCCAGACCTAGCGCTTGTACAATAAACACCAGAAACCAAGTGCAAGGAAAGCTGATGTCCATGCCACAGGCACTTTCTTCCTGCATAAGGGCCTGTAAGATGAATGGGAGGAATGGGATTCTCACAGGATGCTCCAAAAGTAAAAAGGTCTGTTCTGACCCAGGTAATCCTACAGGCACACTCCTCCACCTTCCTAAGTAACTCAAGAGAAAGGACAGTGACTGGTGGAAACAGCTCCAGAACACCATGTGCATGTGTGCCACAGCTCGGAGGGAAGGTACTTTTCTGCTAGGTCGAAGTCCAGGGTTTGCTCTCTCGCAAGCATGCAGATGCACACACACAGACCTGATTCCAGCAGAGGGTAATAGAGTGGGAGAGAAATAATTTTTATATACTCTTTATAGATACCACCTCATTTAAATTTTCATGCATGTCCTAAGAGCTTGGAGTTATCACCCATTTCACAGGACTAAAAAAAGCAGAAGGATTCAATAACCTGCCTGAAGCCCACAGCACGAACAGTAGAACAACAGTAGCCCAGTGGAGCAACAGCTAACAGTTCACTAGCCTTTCCTTTTTTTTTTTCCTTTTGATTTTTCGAGACAGGGTTTCTCTGTGTAGCCTTGAGCTCACAGTGATCTACTTGCCTCTGCCTCCCAAGAGCCAGGATTACAGTTGTGTGGCCAGTGGCCCCTCCCCCACCCCCACCGTCCTTTTTCTTTGCAGTTTTTTTTTTTTTTAATTATTTTTATTACCAGGTACATTGGTGGGTGAGGCCAGCCTGGTCTACAGAGTTTAAGTTCCAGGACAGCCAAGTCTACACAGAAAAAATTGTCTCAAAAAACAAACACCAAATAAACAAAAAACAAAACCAAACAAGCCCCTCCCCAACATCCTCCAAACCAACCAAACTTTCCCTCTCTATATACACACACGTGGGCAGAGAGAAAGAGAAGGGGGGTGGGGGTGGGGGAAGGCAGAGACAGACAGACAGACAAACAGAGATTTAGGAGACTGGACAAGTGGCTTATAGAATAAGAGCACTTGCTGCTCTTTACACTGAACAGGGTTTAGTTCCCAGGACCTTTATGGTGATTGATAACTGTCTGCAATTCTAGTTTCGGGGGATCAAATGCATACTTGTGACCTCTGCAGGCACCAGGGACTCATGTGGTACATAGACATACAGGCAAAACACTCATTGACACAAAATAATCTTTAAAAATATTTATTTTGAGGCTGGAGACATGGCCTAGCAGTTAAGAGCACCACTGCACCTGGGCGTGGTAGGGCATGCCTTTAATCTCAGCACTCAGGAAGCTGAGGCAGGCCGGTCTCTGGGAGTTCGAGGCCAGCCTGGTCTACAAAGTAGAGTCCAGGAAAGCCAAGATTACAAGCGACACCCTGTCTTGAAAAACCAAAAAGAGCAGCCACTGCTCTTCCAGAGAACCCAGGTTCAATTCCCAGCATCCACACTGTAACTTACAACCATCTGCAGCTGTCTGTAATTCCAGTTCCTGAAGATCCACCGAAATCTTCTTGTGACCTCCTCAGGCAAAACATCCATATACATAAAGTAAAAATGTAAAATGTAGTGTATCCATTTTATTTGTACCTCTGAATGCCACACGTGTGCTGGATCTCCTAAGCTAAAGTAAATAGGGGTTTAGACGCCTGATGTGGGTGATGGGAAGTGAACTCTGTTCTTCTGCAAGAGTAGCAAGTGCTCTTAAACTTATGAGTCATCTCTCCAGGTTGTCCCAGGCTTTGACACCCCACTTTTTTTTTTTTTTAAGGCTGACTGAGAGCATCTATCTCATGAGAAGAAACACCATTTCAGCAACAGTACCTTCCCAGGAATGTGTCAAGATGTGATCTGAACTTTCCACAACACCAAGCTAAAGCAGCAGAAGCTGTCAAGAGAAACCAGGTGCTATAGCTACTGGCAAAGCCAGCAACTGCACACAGGTCTGCTGAGCCCTGCCCGAAGCCCAATCAGCTAGGCTTCTTGTGGATTGTAATACCTTTCTGGTATTTCAAGTCATCTGAGAATAGCGAAGAAACAAGCTAATAATCCAACAGAAGAAAATGTGGCAACGTGTCTAGATTACAAGAATTTTCTATGAAATGGATCATAATAATGAGATTTATATCAAGCAAGTTCTGGAACACTGGTACCTGCAGAATCTACCTTCTGCAGCAGAAATGAACAGTGACCTTTGCCCCACCTCCACCCCGTGGGCTGTAATGATTAGCCTGGCTAGGTCAATAGCTAAGGAAAACATAAGACAAGTGCCTCTCCCAGCTGATTAGAACAGATTTACCCAACTCCGCCCAGGCAATCAGAAGGGAATGGGACACACGGTACTCAGGGAATGTGCACAGTTCTCAGGGCTGCAGACCACTCTGCTGTACTCTAGTGACAGTGCCCACATGCCTTATGCCACAGCTGGGAACTGGGAGAGAGTGTATCAGAGAAGGAGGCAGAGGGAAAGGCTCAGGGCTGGCCCAGCACAGCGGCCTGAGTCAGAACATGCTGAGGGCAAGCAAGAAAAGAACAGATGAGGTCAGGGGAACCGACTTCTAGTTAGGAAAACAAAAACAAAGGCCACCAACTTTAGGATACATCCACTCACTGATTTTTCATCCAGCCCTAAGAAGATCACTACATTGGAGTCAAGCCACCTTATTTATTTATTTTTGGTTTTTCGAGACAGGGTTTCTCTGTATAGCCTTGGCTGTCTTGGACTGGCTGCTAACTCACAGAGATCCGCTACTACACCCAGCTGCCACTTTAATTTTTTTAAAGTATGTAATAAACTTAGAAAAAAATAAGACTCTCAGAAAACTTAAGAATGTCTACATCACTGCTGTTCTGCTTGCTCTCCATTAACAAAATTTCTTCAGAACCTGTTCTGGAAAGAGTGAGAAAGACAGATTGTTTCCACAATGTATTGTAACATCCATAGTGTGGGTTCTCAAAGGCATTCTCGGAGGCCCACCTCAGCACGTTTAGATGCACAATGATGATTCAATTTTAACTTAGTGATCATTGATTGGAGTTTACTGGGATGTACTTGGAATCTCAACCTTTCTCCCCATTACCAGTTATCAGAATTATAAACGTATTCTATATTAAGTGTCCAAAAAAACTGTTCATTTTTAAAATGAGAAAATATTAAAAACCAAGAGGATATCAGTAAGCACCAACAAAAACCAAAATACTAGACTAACCAAAACCTCTTATCCACTGTTCTAATGGATAGTCTCCATTCACACCTCTCTTCCTAAGACTGAAGTGTAGCCAGATTAAGTATCAATCACAACCCTCCCCCTCCCAGGCAGAGGTACTTCCGGTCACTGGGTCAGGCACGAAGCCACCGGCAGGGTGAGGTGGGTGGTCCTCCCCCACCTTCCAGGAGGCAGGCAATTACAGGTAAATAAGCCTGTACCCTTACAGGACTGCCTTGTAGGGAAGTCCCTCAATACAACCTCCGACAGCAAGTTCATCAGAAATAATTGTCAGCATTTGACCCTTGGCTTTTGAAACAGCAAAGGAATTTTTTTTAAAGCTCCCATTAAGCAAGTAATAAAAATCCTTTTTCACTACAAAGTGTAAGTATTTAAAGCTGGGACAGTAAAGATTTAAAAGAATTTTTCTAAAACACAGCAACATTAAATAAGGGGAGGGGAGGGAGAGAGAGAGAATATCCCAGCAGAATTCCATAAATCTCAAGTCTATCCTTTGGCTTGGTGGATGACTTTTGACAATTACCAAATCCAAACTAGCGATAAAATTCCATTTCCTAACCCAGCCACGGGATTTAAAATTAGATGTTAACTCTCCAGCGGTCCCTTCCCCCAGCTAAATGTTCTTCCCGTTACAAGGCGTTCTTCTGAAGGATAAGCACAATATGTCACTCTGCTATCTGAAAATCACCAGCTGAAGAGAAGTCAAGGAAGCAGTGCGCACAGAATCGGAGGCCAGCCGGAGGCCGGCACAGCGCGGGCTACAGGAACCATTTCCTAAGCCTAGACTACGAAGCGGCAGGAGCAGAGCAAAGGAAAAAACCAAGTTACATAAAGTCCGACTGTACTCACAGTTTCCTTATTGGGAAGCAGCTCCTTTCTGATTCTGAAGAAGTTCTTGCCGTACTGCCGTAGCCCCTTAACGAAGCGTTTCTGTGATTAAAAACAAAAAACAAGTGAGATGTAAAAACCAAAACCAAAACAGGATGTCAGCAAAGCAAAGATAACAACAATCAGCAGAAAAGCAACCACAGAAAAGTCTGAGCTCGGGAATACTAGCCAGGCTGGAGGCTTTCAGCCGCACAGCTGGGACCTGATGGCAGGGCAGGGCAGCCCCCGGCCTGTGGGGACCACAAGCAGCGCTGCGCGTTTCGGGAAAGGCAACCAGAGCTAAGGCGGCCTCCTGAAACCACAGGCTGCACGAAGGTGCAAACAACAAACAGCCCGCCTTACAGGCAATAAACCAGCTCAGTCGCTTTCCACCCGCGGAAGCAGCTGCCTTCGCATAAGTGTCTCCGGCCGATTGGCCCTCTTCCCACCCCTGTCCGAGGAATCCCACAAGGAGCCCGCAGCCTCAAGCTGGGAGCTTCTGGGGTCGAGCTACGGGCCCGCTCGGCCCACCCAGCCAGCAGACTTTCACTTCGGCCGGCTCCACAAGCAGCTCCCACCTCCGATCCGAGCGCGACCCGTAGCCACAGGTAAGGAGGCCGCGCCCGTTCCTGGGCTCCACAAAGCGAAGGACCAGGCTGCCGCGGGCTGCTCGGCGTGTGACCGCGGCGGGGCCGCGCGGGGCGCGGGGCGCAGGGAGCGGGGTGCGGAGGGCGCCGGGGGAGGAGGCTGGAGCGCGGCGAGCCCGGCGGCGGGAGGCTGCAAAAGGCGGCCTGGATCGCCGCCGCGGCCCGCTCGGCTCCGCCCCGCCCGTCCCCCGCTACGGCCTTCTCGGGGTCCACCCTGTGGGGGGGAGGGGGGCACTGCAGTGGCGAAACTTGCTCCCCCTGCGGGCCAGGCCGCATGCCCACCGTGAGGCAGAGAAACCAGCGCCGGTCCCCACCCCCGTGGGCCACTCCGGCCCTCTGCTGAGGCATTCGTTCCAGCCAGGCCAGGGTATCAGCCTGCACTTCGCAACTGATCACCACGGAAGCATCCCAGCCAATAAATCAGCTGCCCATCGGGAAGGCCTCACACTCTGCGTGTTTGAGATCTGTGGGACAAACGCAGGGAAGGGCTAGACCTGGCCTGCAAGAACCATGTGCAACCTCCTACTCTAGTCCTGCAGGCTCTGCGAGTTCCGACTTCTTCCTTCGCTAGGATATGACTCATCAGTGTCAATTTTCAATATAATTGATACAGTTCGGTAGGAAATATCCGTGAGACACAAGAAAGTGGCACAGACTCCTTGGTACGAAGAGCAGACTTCTAGTACTTGACTTCTGCCTCAGTTGCATATGATCAACAGGCATCCTAAGCTGCACACAGCATCACCACCTAAACTAGAGCAAGAAAGAACTCTGTCCTCAAGGAGCACCAGTCAGCCCAGAGAAGCAAATAGGTATGGGTGGATCTTGGGCCTATGAGGAAAGCAGCAGAGGAACAAAGGGTGGTTGGTGGGTGGAGCTAGGAGGAGGAAGCTTGCTCAGCTTGACTTAAGGGAAGTGACAAGAAAGAGCCTAAGCCTGCCAGGTGGGCTCCAGCTGGACTTTAAATTGGCCAGGAAGGACACAGGAAGATTCTGGGAGCTGCAAAGAGGACAAGGTATGCAGAAAAAGTGGCTGCTTGCAGGTGAGACTGAGAGGCCAGGGAGGATCAGGCTGCACAGAGCTTTGAGGAGTTATGATCCAAAGGTAGGACCAGTGGATGAAAGCCCTGGGGAGGCCCAAGTGTTGGCTTGGGAACAGAGCAGCATAGAGCTGGTAGGAGATGAGGCCCTGCGTTCACTTTAGTAACATAACAGACACCTACACGGGGAGGGACTTTGAAAACCCTTGCAGGACATGTCTTAAACTGTGAGTGGCTTCAGCAGGTAAGATAAGGGCACGTGGAGTCATCAGTCACTACAGAACACTGCACAGTGCTACCTGAACCAGAGTAAAGAGGCAAGGGCATCCCATCTGTGCACCAAGGGAGCCCAGAAGACAGATGGACTATTGTGGCCTTTGGCAGTCCAGAAGAATCTTCATACCAAGGCATGGAACAGGTTACAGGGGGTGGAAGGAGACACTGTAGGGTTGGAGGGGGCTTTGAGAAGAGGAGATGGGGCTGTGGGAAATAGTTTGGGGGGTGGATTGCCAGAGTGGAACCAAATGTAGGGTTCGTGTCCAGCAACATACAACACAGTATGTCCTCTTTTCAGAAGAGAGGACGGAAGGCTGGCTCCAGAGCACCTGGCTCCTGTGACAGAGGAGGGCAGACAGTTCAGAGTTCGTGCTTTCGCAGATCATGAGAAACACCCTTCAAAACAGTAGTAATTATTAAGTATGCCCCTTATCACCCCCACCTAAGGAAGGTCTACGTTACTCCTGTTTTACAGACCAGGAAGCTGTGGTGCAGATAGTTAAGAAGCAGATCAGTCACCCAGCCTCACAAATCCTTATGTTTCCTGCCATTCCCTTAAGAATCTCAGTCTGTTGGTGGCTGTCCTGAGACTGTACACTTTCCAGTTCATTTAACACCAGTGTGCCACTTCTTCAGTTCTGAAAGCAGCTGCTCAGCCCTTCCTTCCCGCCCACCTAGTGCAGGTCCAAGTCCCACCGCCAGCCCTCCCTCCTCAAACTCAGCTCACCATAAAGCCTATGACAAGTCTCTACCAATGTATTGATCAGAACTACAGATTTTAAGAACACTCTGCAACCCTAGCACTAGGAATGTGGAAGCAGGAGGATCCAAAGTTCAAAGTTATCCTCAGCTACATAGGAAACTTGAGGACAGTACAGGCTACATGAGAAAAAACAAAAACAAAAAACTGCAGCTTTACCCTGAGAGCTCCCACTCTTTCCCCAGCCTTGCCAATAACACTTAACCCAGCAGGACAGTGTTCATACACTGAGCCCTGATGTCAAGGTCAGCCTCCCTGTCTCGCCAGATGTGTGATGCTGCTAAACAGTCTGTCTCCCAGGTTCATTTCAATATAGGCTCAAATTCCTACTGCTCCAAAATTAAAGTCCTGTGACCAGCGCTTCCCATTCCCTCATGTGCTCAGTCTGTCAACTCTCCTAAAGACAGTGACCCTACCGCAGGCCATAGTCCCTCTCGAGCACTGGGCAGTCACTATTCTTCCAGAGTTTGAAACAAGTGAAGTCAACTATGCTGGAGTTAGTTAATCATGGAAACAGAGTAAGAAACATGGGGCTTGCCTAAAATTCCAGCACTTGGGAGATGAAGGCAGGAGGATAAGGAATTCGAGGTCATTCTTCTGTACACAGTGAATCTGAGGCTTCTCTGGCTAGATCAGACCCTGCATTAAGAAACAGAGCAAAGGGAAAAAACCAGGAACAAATGAACAAGCAAAAACACCAAACAAGAATCACTACAGAGGGGGCTGGAGAGATGGCTCAGAGGTTAAGGGCACTGACTGCTCCTCCAAAGGCCCTGAGTTCAATTCCCAGCAACCACATGGTGGCTCACAACCATCTATAATGTGATATAATGTCCTCTTCTAGTGTGCAGGTGTACATGAAGGCAGAACACTGTATGTATACATAATAATATATAAATAAATATTTTGGGGAAAAAAAAAAAAAGAATCACTACAGAAAGGTCCAGTGTGAGCTCTGAAAGCAGAAGCGCTGCTTCCTGTCAGCCCATTCTCCTCATATCACCTGGCCCAATTATTTTCTTAGCTTCTAAGTATATTCTGGGGGCTTGTTTTGGTCTTTCTACTCACCAGAACTCCCAGGGTACTCTCCTGCTGCCCCAGGGTACTCTCCTGCTGCCCCAGGGTACTCTCCTGTTGCCCCAGGGTACTCTCCTGTTGCCCAAGGGTACTCTCCTGTTGCCCTGGCTGCTAAGTTTCTCACAAGATGCTCACTAGCATCTCCGAGGCTACATCTGTGATCCAGCCCACCAAGTACACTCACTTGACTGTCTCACGGGCATTTCAAACTAACTGTACTTCCAGAAATGTGAGTCTGACATCTGACAGTGAGTGTAGATCTATTACTGCTGTCCATGCATGACAAATAAGTATAAAGTACTCCTGGCCCCAGTCTAAAAAAAAGAGGAAGTAAAAGCTTCATGTGGCCTGTGCTGTTACTTCTCTATGGAAAGCCACAGGCCTCAAAACCAGCAAAACATCTGCTTCTCAGGATGGCTTCACCTTGTGGTTTACCAGAAATGCAGAGTGGTCTCTAAAATTGAAACGAAGTCAACCCCTCAGAGCACACAGTAGCTGGACAACGCTAGTGTGTGAGCCTGGCTGCTAAGGCAGTCAACTAACTCCATTCCCTCTGTGTACCCTTCTTTCCACATGAAGACCTTGCTGCTTTGAATAGTCATTTAATAATTACAATGCTGACGTGTTTACAGAGAGGGATGCTAAGCACCTAAGTTCATGGCCATGGTCTGTTTCTTTCTTTTTTCTTTTTTTCCCCCAGAGCTGAGGACTGAACCCACGGCCTGGCTTCCTAGTCATGAGTTCAAACTTTTTTTTAAAAAAAATATGAATGCTTTATCTGCAGAAGGGGGCACTAAATTACATTATAGATGGTTGTGAGCCACCATGTGGTTGCTGGGAATTGAACTCAGGACCTCTGGAAGAACAGGCAGCGCTCTTAACCACTGAGCCACCTCTCCAGCCCCATGGTCTGTTTCTTAAGTCTTCCAGCAACTGAAGATGAAGTCAGCACTTTCAAGGCCTCATGTATTATTTCTCTGTTCCTGACAGTGGGACATTAGAATGCCAGGCTGCCAAGGTGACATGTGTACATTTAAACTGTGGTAACCGGCTCAGCCATACACTGCCAGTGCTAGGCCGCCCTGCTTTATGCTCCTGGGCATGTGTGGAAGTTGACAGTGTTTCTTTGGTACTTTTACCCTCCAAGCTACCTGAGTGTGTACCTTGGGAGCAAACCGGCGCCCTTTTCTATTTATGCACCCTCAGCACCAGGTGAGACCTGAACAGAAACATGCACTTATCTATGGCAAAGAGGTTATTCTTGGTCTTCCAACCCCATTCACGAGTAGTGACACAGGTTGGTCACCGAGTTCCTAGCTGGGAAACCTTAACTAAATGGTTAAGGACACTTGTTGCTCGTGCAGGGGGATCTGGGCTTGATTGCCGCCACCCACTCAGCTGCTCACAACCAGCTGCAACTCCAGTTCCAGGGGGAACTGACACTCTCTTCTGGCCTCCAAGGGCACCAGACACACACAAGGCAGGTATATGTGAAAAGCACTCATTCACATGAAATAAACACATTATTAAAAAAAAAAAAAATTAAAGTGCGAGTGCCAGGCCCAGTGGTTAAGAGCACTGTATTATCTTCCAGAGGTTCTGAGTTCCATTCCCAACAACCATACGGTGGCTCACGACCATCTATACTGGGATCAGATATCCTCTTCTGGCATTAAGACCTACATGCAGATAAAGCACTCATATACATAAAATAAAATAAAAAAATCTTTACAAAACAGACAAAGTGTGAGTGCCAGTATCCAACACCGTTCAAATTGGGGTCAGCCAGTCCCCCTCTCCCTCCTTCCCTACCCGCCCCTGGCTCCCTCTGTGTCTCTGAGAGAGTACATGAGGCCATAATGTTAAAACTCACTGAATGTGAAAATCTGGCCATCATTAAAAGGTTTCTGAGTATACTACAGCCAGAGATTAATGAAAAGCTCAAATACAGTGAAGTTTCTGTCAGCATTCACCTATGTTGAGCTATACAACCTTCACTGCAGCCTGGTGGGAGCACACAACATGCATACCAGTCATCTGCTCTTAAAGGAACAGTGGTTTAATTATGGAAAACAAAGACTTTTAATATTTTCCTCATCATTTAATTATCAAATTAGTTTATGTTTGGATTATGTTATATTAAAAATGCTTTGCCTGAAAAATTGCTGTTTTGGAAAAATGAAAAATAAATAAATAAAAATTGCTGTTTGTAGTTAAGAGCTTTTGTTACTCTTCCAGAGGACCCAAATTTGGTTCCGAGCAACCATACCCAGCAGCTCACAAATACACGTAACTCCAGCTCTAACGGCTCACATGCTCTTCTGGTCTCCACAGGTCCTCTCACACATGACACATGGACACACACACACATAAATAATCTATCTTTAAAATTTGACATTTTGCCAGGATAGCCAGGGTTACACAGAGAAACCCTGTCTCAAAAAACAAATCAAATCAACCAACCAAACAACAAAAAAAGACATTTTGGGGACTGGCAAAGTGGCTTAGTATATAAAAGGGCTTGCAGCTAAGCCTGACAGCCGGAGTTCCATCCCTAGGATCCTAAAAGTGGAAGAAGAAAACTCCTACAAGTTGTTCTTTGGTCTCTAAATCAGCCCTATGTCATGCACACCCCCAAAACATCCTGACACACACAAATAAGCAATATGTAAGAAAAACATTTTTAATAAAGATAGCTGTTTTAGTTTCATAAAAAAATTGCCAAATTCTGGTTTGGGATTAGGACAGAATTTCCAGCCATTTCTGAAAAGGCCCTAATCATACTTCTTTCATTTTGTGCTCTGTATATATGTGAGGCTGTGTTCTCAATGTTGATATTATAAGATCTAAATATTGAATAACTCTGAAAACCTCCAAAGATCCTTAACATCCTGCATTATTAAATACTCAACCAAGATTTCTTTTATGTCAATAAACACATCCATGTCACTAGTATGCAAATATATTTTCATGGCGAATAAATAGTAAAATTAGATGCAAATTAGATGCCAAATCATCTTCAAATACATTTCTCTATAGTTTATGATCAGTATATATTTGATTTATACATCTATTTTATATATCCCTCTACCAAAGGCTACCTAAAAACCTCAGGTGGAAAGAGGTTGGAAGGAGAGAACGAGAACATTCAAGAGGTTCTCTGTAGTCTCTTCTGTTCCCCAGAGAATTCTGACATGGCTGTTTAGTTATAGCCATTCCTGAAATGGAAGATACTTATAGAAATAAAGAGAACAAGGCTGAAGTGCAGCAACATTACTCTTCCCCTACAGGAGAATGTGTTCTGAGGTTCCTTATGCTTTTGCCTGGGCAAACCTGCCTGAGCTCTGAGTACATAACTGGGTACAGGCCACCTACTGTGCTCTCCTGTCCACCTTGAGGGACAGCTAGCTGGGCTAGACAAGAAGCTTCACTAACAGTCAGTCCTGCTGAAGAGCACACGTATTGGCAGTTTGATGTGTGTCTTGGCATGGAGAAGGTGGTGAGGTGCTGCCTAGGGTAGCAATAAAATGGCTGCACACTACCGTCCATAGCCACTGCCTCAGGCTCTACTGGCAGGACCTTCCTTGATCTTTTGCCTTTAGAGGCAAAGCTTCTAATAGCTCCATTTTAGAGATGAGGAAACTATATGGTATCCCATGGTACCAAATCCTTGACTCATGGCTGGGGAGAAAGTGTGAAAGGTGACATACATAAACAGGGGGAGCCTAGAGACTGGGATGGGAGTGCAGACTTTAAAAGCAACGTATAGGCCAGGCCTAGTGCAGCATACCTGTAATCTCAGCACTCTGGGGGGCAGAGGCAAGTGGATCTCTGTGAGTTCAAGGCCAGCTTGCTCTATAGAACAAGCTCAGGACAGCCAAGGCTATATAAAGAAACCCTGTCTTGAAAAGCCAAAACCAACCAACCAAATAAACAAGCAAGGTACTGGTTGTTGCTCCTTTCTGTTTTAAGATTAAAGTATTTTTAAGGGTCTATATATGGGGGCTGGATAGATGGCTCAGTGGTTAAGAGCACTGCCTGCTCTTCCAAAAGACCCAGCTTCAATTCCCAGCACCCACATGGCAGCTCACAACTATCTATAACTCCAAGATCTGACACCCTCACACCAATGCACATAAATTAAAATTAAATAAAATGTTTTTTTTTAAGTCTATATATGGGGGCAGTGGTGGTGAGTGCCTTTAATTCCAGCACTTGGGAGGCAAAAGCAGGCGGATCTCTGTGAGTTTGAGGCCAGCCTGGTCTACAAAGTGAGACTAGGACAGCCAGGTCTACAGGAGAAACCCTGTCTCAAGAAACAAACAAACAAACAAACAAACAAGTCTATATATGAGCAAGTAAAGGTATCCTCTTGTCTCAGCCACTTGCACCTTGTTTGTCTTTTATATAAAATTCCTGCCTCCTGTAACTAACCAAATAAATAAATAAACGCTCTGAACATTAAATTGGACAGAGTTACAAGGTAATGGGAGAACAGGAGAAAAGTGCGTCTTTGAAGATCGGGCATGCCTCTACCCTAGCTCACGTGGGTGCAGGGTTCCCTCAGAAATCATCACTTGCTCAGTCTGACCTGCGTCTCCAGCAGGGAGGAGAATACAAGAGACCTCCGTAACATTAGCCACTGGCTGAGAGCTTTCAAAATTAACTCCCTCTGGTGAATTTTAAATAGTGTATCACAGTCAGAAACTTGCTGTGACTTCTCCACTTGGTCCTCTTACATAACAGTTTAGAAAACACTGTAGGTATTGAAATGAGTCCCACTGTGAAAATGGCTTTCTCCTCTACCCTGTTTGCGGCACAGAACTTTATGTTAATAATGCATTGGTTCTCAGGGGACTGAAGAGCAGGCAGATCTGCAAGTAAGCAATCTCCAGTCACCCTCCTGACCAACAGAGACAGACACAAAAGTGTGAGCCCTTCAGCCAGCCAGTTAGAAAAATGCTATCCACTGCTCTCTGAAAGGTAGAAGCCAGGACAAAAAAACACGTTAAATGAAACTAATGAGGGATCTTGGGTTAGAACAGAGTACTGACTCCTTTCTAAAGGGTGCCCTGAGTCATGCCAGCTCCTGTTCTACAGCTGCTCTGACAGCTCACTGAGTTCAGCATATAGTCCTCTGGTAATCAATTAACATCATCCCATCTCTAAAATACATCCTTCTCTGAGAGTCACTACTATACTCCTCTGAGATGTATCATTTGCTTTTAGGTTTAAGCATTTACTATACTAATGAAAGGTGACTTGGTGAAGTGCCATTTTGGTAAAGCATAGCACCACAATGTGCCTAGGAAGATACCATTTTCTGTCCCCAGTTTAAATACACTCCATGGCTAGTGTTATCCCAATCCAGTTGACAGTTTAATTAACTTAGAATTTCAGCATAACAAACTGATAGGAATCTTTTGGGACAGACGTGGTGGCACACAACTTTAATTCCAGCACTTGGAGGCAGAGGCAGGCAGATTTCTGAGTCTAAGGCCAGCCTGGTCTATACAGTTTCAGGACAGCTACAGTGAGACCCAGTGTCAAAAACCCAAAATAAATAAACACTACTTTTTTACTGGTTATTACAAAATCTCTACTTTATTTTATCTTTTACACTCACACTCTATTGAAAAATGGCAAAGTTCCAGAAACACTGAGCAACTGTAAAGGACCATGTAGGGGGTCCCACATTTTTGTTGAAATATAAAAAATATTTTTAGGGCTGGAGAGATGGCTCAGAGGTTATAGGCACTGATTGCTACTCCAGAGACCCTGAGTTTAATTCCCAGCAACCACGTGGTGGCTCACAACCATCTATAATGAGATCTGATGCCCTCTACTGACCTTCTGCAGGTAGAGCACTGTATACATAATAATAAAACAAACAAAACAAAAAACTTCTAAAAATATTTTCTATAAATTCCACATAAAAGAAAACATATAAATGATAATTTTTCAGAAATATCAAACTCATCTTCAAATGTTTCTAACTATCTAATAACACATTTTGGGTTTTATGGGTTCCTTGATTTTCTGTGTATCTGTGTTTTGCTTGGATGTGCCAGAAGAGCTCAGAAGAGGGTGTCGGATTCCCCGAAACTGCAGTTACAGATGGTTATGAGGCACCACGTGGGTGCTGGAAACAGAACCCAGTCCTCTGCAACAGCCATTTCCCCAGGCCCTTCTCTCCATATGTTCCGAGTCAGACTTGAATGCACACTTTACTGAGAGAAATAAACACTCTCCACAATCTCGTGTCCTGGCATGACGCTATATGGGCTAAGGACATGGCAATCTCAAGCAATGGGATGAGGGCATGCAGGACTGCGCTCCGAGACCACACGCTCAAAGCAGTCTAGCCCTGAGCCTAGAGAACTCGCTAGAGTGTCTGAGTCCATATGGCTCCTTCTGTGTTTATGTATATGTACATGTGTGTGTGTACATACATACATACACACACACACACACACACACACACACACACACACACGGATATATATATCTCTATATATCTATATCTATCTATCTATATCTATCTATCTATCTATCTATCTATCTATCTATCTATCTATCTAT
>OU015754.1:80590256-80611403 GCA_907169655.1 Acomys percivali | reverse complement strand
ATGATATGATATGATATGATATGATATGATATGATATGATATGATATGATATATGAGCCTGGGCTCCTCTAGGAACATAGTTTGGCTAAGATATCACCTCCCAAAAGGAAGACAATCAGCTTTGCATGGTGCCTCACATCCACAGCCCCAGAACTTGAGAGGCAGAGGCAGGCTGATTTCTGAGAGGTACAATCCAGTCTGTCTGGTGTACATAGTACATTCCAGGAAAGCTACACGGTGAGACCATGACTCAAAGGAAAAACCAAACCCACAAGACAAACAAAAAGATTAAGAGCCCAAAGGGAAGGAAAATCAATGTCTTTTTAGGGAATGCAGCACAGTGGCCCTAAGAAGCACTTCTATCAAAGCCAGACCTCAGTCATCAGCAAGATTTCCTGTCAACTATCCATCACAGGCGCCCTGCTCTCTCATTCTGTCCCCATGAATGATGACTAGTCCCTAAAGGGAGGCTCCTAGAGAGGAACCAATCACAAAGCTGCTCTGCTGGCTTTTGTTCAGAACAACAGTGCTCCTATAACACCGCACTTTTGCTGAAAATATTGATATTGAGAGAGCAGGAACACAGCTGTGTATAAATTACATACAAACAGATTAGCTCTATCTACTTATAAGGAATACAAACACATTAATAGTGTATTTGCATACACAGTTGGACTCGCGGGCTGCAAGCTGGGGTTCTTCTGCCCCCAACTCCCATTGGATCAGAATGTACCCAGAGATAGATAATATGTTTTCACCTGGGCTGAGATGCTGAAGGAGTTTCTGAGATTATGAAGGAGATACTACAACAAGAGCTATGGAGTTTCATTTCTGCGAGAAAAATACATCTTGCTAGAGTAATTTTTAGTCAGAAGGTAGTGATTAAGTCAGGAGCGGTGGGGCACCCATCACTCCTGGCATCTTGGAGGTGGAGGCGAGCTAACAGTGAGTTCAAGGCTAGCCTGGGTTGCTCTGTGAGAGACCATCTCAGAAAAGAAAAAGTGGAAGTTATATGGGTGGTGGTAGAAAACAGCATAGGCAGAAGCAGAAAGCGGGAAGCCTGGAGGTGTTCAGAATGAACAAACAGAAGCTCTGTCTTTTACAACAGGCATCAGTACACATGTGTACACACAAGACAAAGACCCACCAAGATACCTGCTAAAAGAAAGCCAGAATCTTTGTCTCTTCTAACATGTTTTAAGAGAGTATTTTTGGGAAGCAGATTTAGCTTCATAGGAAAAATCAAGTAGAAAGTACAGAAATCTCCTACCTGTTCAACTAAGACTTAAAAAAAAAAAAAAAAGACACACTTTTAAAAATAATTTACTTTTATTTTATGTGCATTGGTGCTGTGCCTGCATGTATGTCTGTGTGCGAGTATCAGATCTTGGAGTTACACACAGTTGTGAGCTGCCATCTGGGGTGCTGGGAATTGAACCCTCATCCACTGGAAGAGCATACAGTGCTTTTAACCACTAAGTCATCTCTCCAGCCCCGACAATTAGGACTTTTAAAAAGCTTGTTTTGAAAAATAAAAAAAGAAAGACGGTGGTGGTGGTGACACATATAATCCCAATACTCTGGGAGGCAGAGGCAGGTGAATCTCAGTGAGTTCAAGGCGAGCCTGATCTATAGAGTGAATTCTAGGACAGTCAGGGCTGACTGAAACCAACCAACCAACAAAACAACAACAACAAAAAGAAAAAAAGAAAAGGAATCAATATAGTTGTGTATTAAATCAAGAATGCACAGTTGTTCAAGGGCTGGCCTAGCTCCAGGCTTGACTCTAGCAGCATGCTACTAGCCTTTCCCTGGCCTGGCCTGAGTTTCAACAAATGTGCAGTTTTGAGTGTCTCATTTATCATGGAAAGGACTAACTTAACATTTTTGAGTGTTGAGCCTGTAATCCAAACACTCAGGAGCGGAGGCAGGTGAATCGTTGTGAGTTCAAAGCCAGCCTGGTCTACAAAGTGACTCCAGGACAACCATGGCTACACAGAGAAACTCTGTCTAGAAAAACAAAAAAGAAAAAAAAATTTTTTTTTCAGTGTTTCTGGCCAGGACAGATGTAGAGTGGCACAGGCATTAACCTCAGCTCTCAGGAGACAGGGGCATGCTGATGTTTGTGAGTTCTAGGCTAGCCTGATCTACATAGTAAGTTCCAGGCCACCCAGGGCTACATGGTGACACTCTTGTCTTGAAGGGAAAAAAAAAGTTCCAATAACATAGTCAAACAATAGGTAGACACAACATAACAAGGCCCTAATTTTATTCGTGTGTGTGTGTGTGTGTGTGTGTGTGTGTGTGTGTGTGTGTGTGTGAGAGAGAGAGAGAGGGGGGGGGGGGGAGGGAGAGGGAGAGGGAGAGGGGGGGAGAGAGAGAGATCCTCCACATATCTTAGAGAGAGAGAGAGAGAGAGAGAGAGAGGGAGAGAGAGAGAGAGGGAGAGAGAGATATCCTCCACGTATCTTTCTATCTTTTCTCAATGTAGTCCCTATAAACTGGTAAAGAGAGAAAGAGAAAGGGAAGGGATCCATTTCTAGGGCTCAGTATACGGTGCTTACAATTCCACCAATAAATCATCTCCCAATCTGGGCTCGGAAAAGCACTGGCCATGGTTTGATTGCTCTAGCCCCAGGTTGCCAGGCAACCAGCACAAGGGGGATGTCTGAGAAGAGCTGACAGATAGCCAAGTGGCTGAAACAACAGACTTCTCTCGGTCAAAAATGTGTTTCAGAGCACCACTTGCCCACCTCTGCTCTCTGCTAAACACGACATGACTGTAAAATCAAAATCAAAAGGCCACTGTAATAAAAACACACTTCCTGCCCAATTACCAATTGTTAAAATGCTGTGGGGAGGCCCAGATCACACAGTGTACACCAATAGAAATGTGATACTGTAAATGAGAGAAAGTCAGCAGCATTTGAGAAACCTGATCTGAATGCAGCTTTGTCAGTTCAAGTCTGGGCGCCTGGTGCTCAGAGGAAATCAGCTGCCCAAGAAAGCACCAGAAAGAAAACAATGACTGTTAGGTTGTTAAAGAAACAAATCAAACAACTAAGTTGCAGGTGAAGGTCACAACAGCTTCATAAAATCCAAGAAACTGCACTGTTAACTGTGGCCTAGAGACAACGATGGTTTCCTCTCTCCAGTTGTAGATTGATGACCTCCTGGAAGCCGCACACGTTGATGGTTCCAAGAGAATTTCCAAATGCTTGATTGTGAACTGGATTACCAGAGCTATTAGTATTCTTATGATAATGTTGATATAACCAGTCTGAGACACAAGAGTCTGTGGAAACATCTGGAGCACCTAGGGCCCGTGTCCAAAGCCAGCATGCTGTGCCAACAGCTGTAACAAGCACCACCTCAGGGCAGTGTCCTGCCATGAAGCCACAGCACTGAGCCTGACACCTTGGATATTTTGGAAACTATCTGTGGTATCTGGAAGAGCGGCAATTCTTAATCTGTTTTATGCCATAGACACTTTGGCATTCTGGCCAAGCCTAACCCTTCTAAAAACAGTTTGTGGCTGCCTAAACACATGAGACTTCAAAGGGAGCTAGAGGTAATAACTAAAACATTGTTAAAATGTATTATTTTTAATGTATTTTAAGTGTTTGCTTGCATGTATGTGCATTGCATGTGTGCAGTTCCTGAGTACACCAGAAAAGAGTTATCATATACCCTAGAATTGGAGTTATAGGCTGTTGTCAGCAGCATAGTGGGTACTAGGAACTGAAGCCAGATCTTCTTGACAGCAGCCAGTTCTTTTCCCCAAGCCATCCCTCCTGCCCCCACCTAAACATTTAAAAAGCTGTGCTGGCATGAAATGCATGCTGTATTAACATTAAATAGCAGATCCAGCAGAGGGCGTGTTGTGCATTTTTTCCACAGGGTGAGTTCACAGTGTGGGCTTCAGAGAGCAAGGGCAGGAAGTGTTTCATCACCTGATGACCAGTGATGTCAGCTAGTTCATGCTGGGAGCTCCCAGGACAGCCCACTCTATATTATCAGCCCACATCCTACCAGGCCTGCAGGACTCTCCTAGTGATCAGAATTGGTGATTCAAATAGTTCTAAGGGAATTAATTCATTTCCAGACCCTCAACATTCCTAGGATTCATCTGTCAGAAGAGTAGTCTCTACCTTTCCTTCTCTCATCCATTCGTCTGCCCATCTATCTACTTTTATTTTTGAAACAGGGTTTCTCTGTGTAGCCTTGGCTGTCCTGGACTATGTAGACCAGGCTAGCCTCAAATTCACAGAGCTCCTTCCTGCCTCTACCTACCAAGTCCTGGGATTAAAAGAGTGTACAGCCACCATGGTCACCACCACTGCCACAGGCTTTTTTCCTCCAATAAATCATCTCCCAATCTGGGCTTGGAAAAGTACTGGCTATGGCTTGACTGCTCCAGCCCTAGGTTGCCAGGCAGTGTCACATCTTCCTCTGTGCTGGCCTCTACGGAACTTCCTACATTCTGGCTTACTTACGTCATTACAGCCTCACCTTCTTCTGTTGAGGCTATTGTGTCTGGCAGAAACCTTTGTACTGACAGCTACTCAATAAATGTCTCTTCAACCAACAAGAGGGCTCAGTGGGTAAAGATAGTCAGCGACAAGCCTGAAGACCTGAGTTCAATCCCCAGGACCCAGATAGCAGAGGGAAACAACAAACTCCCAAAGGCTGTCTTCTGACTTCCACGTGCATGTCATGACACACGCACACCATGCCAAGCATTCATATGTTAAATAAATAAATAGAATTATAAATTCAAAAAAGTAACTGTCTCTTCAATGACATTTCCTGTTACTACTCTCTGGACACCTGGAAGGGGCCTACCTGTTGAATGGATACACTTCCTTAGAGGGATGGCCAACACTCACCTAAAGCAGTCCAAGGCATTGATTCCACCAGAAATCAGGGCTACTTCACTTTTGCTTTTTTGTACTTGCACTGAAGATACTTTTTAAGAAATCATACCCCTATGGAGGCTGTTTGCATGAGACAGAGGACACAATAGGGGTAAAGTGGTGGGGAGACAAGTTTCTTACTCTGAAGAAACCACAGACCAAGGAATTACAGGACACCAGTGACAGGTCAGAGGGACAGGTCCCCCCAGCAGGTCCTGGTTAGTTCAGGGACTGCTCTGAGACCCAAGGCTGGCTGGCTGGCTGGCTGGCTGGCCGGCCTGTCTGTCTGTCTGTCTCTGTCTCTGTCTCTGTCTCTGTCTCTGTCTCTGTCTCTCTCTCTCTCTCTCACACACACACACACACACACACACACACACACACACACACACACACACACACACACACACACAGAAGGCAGGCAGGTGGACACTGTGGCTCAGGCAATGTGATCCAATCTGCTAAAAGCAGACAAAAAAATGTTTTGTTTTTTTCCAACCTTAAGAAGGGATGAAAGAAATGTTCCTTTCAAAGAGGAAATGAATCATCCACACATTAAGCTCTTCTGTGTCTTTTTTTGTTTGTCCTAGGCTTTTCAGCCTTTTTGATAAAACACACTATACTGAGGAAGCTTCAAAGAAAATGAAACCATGGTGACAAAGGGAATCCTACCGACTAGAGTCCTATTTTGAGTTCAGCCACACTTTTCTCAGCTTTCTCTCCTGTCCACAGGGCATCACCACCCACTGCAAAAGTCTTTCCCCGATCTAGTAAGTCATGAGAGGGAAAAAGCTCAGCAGTTATTTCCATCTCCATGTCAAGACAATGGCTATCACACAGCAGAGTGCTAACCTCTGCTAGGTGAGTAGGCAAACTAACGATAGGCCTAGCCTCAGCATCTTAAGCATCAGGTGTGCCCACCATTCGCCAAACCCTGCCTCTTTACAACTTTCATACACCTTTAACCCCACATGTTCAGTGCTTAGCTTAGTTAGGAAGGCCTGTAGCAAACTGGCCATGCTGCAGTCTGCACAGTATCTCATCAGCAACAGCACTGGCTAGGTCCCTTCTTCCTATCTTTTTCCCCAGTGCAGTTCAAAGCACTCTTATTCTGAGACAGAGGCACCACTGTAGCACCTGCTGCTGTCATCACTCCATGGTGCTTCCCACGTCGTCCCTCCTGCTTTCCCCCTAGTTCTTCTCTGCTGGAGCTGTACCTAGCACCCTCAGGCTCTCCAGGACAAGGCTCAGGTAGAAGGCCCTCCAGTGGCTTGAGGGCAGCCCATGCTGAGTAAGGTATGAACTGACACTCTTCAACACCCTTCTCAATTACCGTGCTTCTTACCCAGCCCAGTGGTTTCCAGGATCACAGCACCGCACTGGCCAGACTCTGATCTGGCTGGTCTTCAGTGTAGTTGGGCCACTTAAATTTCTCCCAGTGACTGCACTGTGTGGCCTCAGAGCCCGGCCTCTAGGGCTCCCATGCTGTTAACCAGGCTGGTCCTCAGAGGCAGGCTCGACTCTGCCACCTTGACACTCAAAGACAGACACAGACTTCTCAGCACTGCATGGCAGAACTGGCCATCTTTGCTGTCCCTAACCCATAAGGAGCACTGAAACTGGGCAGCCTACTAGCAGCCTGTTCCACTCTTCATGGCTCACTGTTCTTCCATTAGCTGGGCGCCTGTGCTGCATGGAGAAATTCTATTTGTTCCACAAGGTTCCCTCAAATTTCCCCTCCTTTACACACCTCTCCCCACTGCTGGCTATCCAGCTCCTCATCCCTGGGGACTCAGAACAGTGTCACGAACAGCAGAGGCACACAGAAAACTTTAAACTATGTTGCCGTCATGCATTTATATTCATTGCAAAAATCTGTCAAAGACACCAAAGAAGGATGGAGTTGCCTGCACACTGCTAAGCCAATTACAAGATTAGCAGAGACTCTGGCTGAAGCCTCAACAGTGTATCTGTTTAAAATTAGCGCCGTGTGTCCCCCAAACCCCCTCTTTTTTTGAAACAAGGTTTCTCTGTGTTGCCATGGTTGTCTTGGAAGTCATTCTGTGAGCCAGGCCGGCCTCTAACTGTGCTGGGATTAAAGGCATACAACCCCATGCCCAGCTTGTTCTCTCCTTTTAAAATAAAGGAATCAACGTGGTGGTTGTTGTTTTTTTTTTAACCTTTTGGTTTTTGTCTTCTTTTTACTCGGAGTCTCTCTATTATGCAGCTCTGGCTGTCTGCAACTCAATATATGGACCAGGCTGGCCTAAAAAATCAGAGAGATCTACCTGCCTCTGCCTCCTGAGCACCCCCGACCCAGGGTTTCTCTGTGTAGCCCTGGCTGTCCTGGAACTCTCTTTGTAGACGAGACTGGCCTAGAACTCACAGAGATCTGCCGAGTGCCCTTTTTAAAAAAACTTAAGTCAAGTAATTAAATTTTTTTCAAGAGACTAGAACTAACAGTGATGGGAATAGAAGATACAACACAGAACTGTGAAGGTGACTGTAATAAAGAATGCTTCAAGAGAGCTGGAGAGATGGCTCAGAGGTTAAGAGCACGGCCTGCTCTTCTAAAGGTCCTGAGTTCAATTCCCAGCAACCACATGGTGGCTCACAACCATCTGTTATGAGAGCTGGTGCTCTCTTCTGGCATGCAGGCATACATGCAGACAAAACATTGTATACTTAATAAAAAAAAAAAAATTTTTTTTTTTTTTTTTTTATGGTGGGAGGCAGTCCTTTAATGGCTGGGGCACAAGATGACAGAGCTTTCATCTAGGAGGCACAAGAACTGAAAGCCAGAATGACATGGCAGGCTTTTCAGTAACAATAGTCAGGAGATGGCACAGGTGGAGAAGGGCTGGGCACTCCACCATTCAGCTCTGGTGAGCTCTCTGCCATGCCCTGCTGCCAGGATCTGGTACAGACTAGCCCAGGCATAGACTATGAGCCAAAGTCCAGAGGCAAGAGCCCACATGACAGCATGGAAGGAGATCATGTGTAGCTGTCGATGAGGGAATCCCACATGCTGGTGGCAATGGTTCTAGGCTTGGCTTCGTTTAGCTTGAAGATGCTCCACCACTGACAGACAGCTCTGTGCTGGCTGTGTGCAGACGACAAAAAGCACACCATTGTTCACTACCATCCGAGCAGCCAGCACCTCACCCCCTTGCTTCACAAGAAGTATGGAAAGTTTCATGAATTTGCTTCAAGAGGCTGGGTGGTGGTGGCACACGCCTTTAATCCCAGCACTTAGGAGGCAGAGGCAGGTAGATATCTGTGAGCTCCAGGCCAGCCCGGTCTACAGAGTGAGCTCCAAGACAGTCATGACTACACAGAGAAACTGTCTGAAAACAAAACAACCTTCAAGAACACCTGGCAAAATTTTGTACAGTGCAGGTGTGAAGGCACAGTGGCATGCAGCCCAGTGTAAGGTGAAGAGCAGCAACCCTTGTGCATAGTGCTTTAAGGCAAATCTAAAGTTAGTTATCCAGAAACACACAAAGATAATCAAGTGTAGGAGTGGGGCCCCTTGCACAGGCGCAGCCTACTCAGCCTGGAGTGCACCAGTGCCCACTGAGCATGGAGCAGTGCGGAGGAGGCACAGGAAGACTAATGCTTGGCCTTCTTGAGATGTCGAGATTGCATAGCCCAGTATGACCAAGAGGCAGCAAATGCAAGTGGATCCCTGAAATGTTTGACAGGAACTTAAAAGTGAAGGTAAGATTATTATGCTGCAGCTAAAATCAAAGTTCTACAGGCAAACAACTAAACAATGCCAGGCTGCTCTGGAGGTCATAAAGTTTGAAGTAACCTCAGAACTGAGAAGGAAGCTGGGCTGCTTCACAAGGTGATCTGAAAACAACCTTAAGTTCCGTGCTGCTGAAGGACTGGGACTTCAGTTCCATTGCCTGGACTGAGTAGGAGGATCCTAGAAGTTCAGAGTCCACTCTAGTCTCGCTGTGGCATGTGAGCAGCTTTGCCTGAGCACAGCCAGCGTCCAATTCTCCTGCAGCACAGGGCCAGTCAGCAGATACTGGTGTTTTCCACATATAAAGTCCATTCCATTTTAGACTGTCAGATGGGCTAGAGGTCTAGGTCAGTTAGCTTTCCAAGCCTATGCTTATAACAACCTTGCTAAATTCATGTTTAAAATTCCTCTTTGAAAACTGGGTAACAGGGCTGGAGAGATGGCTCAGTGGTTAAGAACATTGGCTGGGCCGGGGGTGATGGCGCACTCCTGTAATCTCAGCACTAGGGAGGCAGAGGCAGGTGGATCTCTGTGAGTTTGAGGCCAGCCTAGTCTATAAAGTGAGTCCAGGACAGCTAAGGCTACAGAGAGAAACCCTGTCTTGAAAAACCAGAAATAAAAATAAAAAAGAACATTGGCTGGTTTCCACAGGACCAGGGTTCAATTCCCAGCACCTGCATGGTAAGTAGCTCACACCTGTTTGTAACTCCAGGATCCAACAACGTCACACAGACATACATGCAAGCAAAACACCAATGTACTGAAAATAAATAAATAAATTTTAAAAGAAAGGAAGGAAGGAAACGAGCAAGCAAGCAAGCAAACCAACAAGAAAAATAACCAAGCCTGCTTAGAAGAGTTAAAGGCCCTGGATGGCATATTTTGGCTAAGCACACCTCTTTGGAGAGAGCAGACTAGTAAGCTTGAAGCTGGCATAGATTTTAATTTTAAAGTCTGCTACCCAGAAGATAGCTCAGAGCTGCAGAGGAAGAACACGGAGTGGGGTTTACCCATAGTGCAGCCTCCACCACGGTGCACTGTTCCTTCCCTTCCCCACAGCTCACAGGATGCCTGGCACACAAGTCTGAAGCCTAGCACTGTGGATGAGAACGACTAGAAAAATTACAATACACTTGTATTTGTGAGTATATGCTCTAGTTTCCTTTTTAAATGTGTTTATCTTAATATGTCTGTCTGTCTGCATGAGTTTATGTGTACCATGTGTGTAGATGCCTGTGTTTTTAAATTATTAACAGGAGGGGGAATGCAGGCCACAGCACACATGTGAAGGTCAAAGAAACTCTGTGGAGTTGGTTCTCTCCAGCCACCTTTATATGGGTTTCAGGGGTTGCCAGCTTGTGTAACAAGTGCCTTTACCTGCTAAGACACCCTGCTGACCCCTACACTTGTTATTATAAGACAAGGCTTCACTAGGTTGCTAAAACTGGCTTGAACTAACTGGGTAGCCTAGGCCATCCCTGAATTTGTTATCCTCCTATCTCAACTTCCCAAGTAGCTGAGATTACAGGCCACAAACTAACAGTCTTCTTGCTGGTACCTCCCACCTGACCTCAATACCAGCTTCTAGGGGGGAAAGAGCATGGCTCATCCATTCACCTTCTCCACAGAGCTAAGCTTGCCTTGGATTTATAAAGTGGGACCGACCGTGGCCTCAGAGCAGGGCCTGGGTACACTGGGTGGTGGCCACAGAGCTGCTTACCTAAGGCATCCTGTTTGCAGAATAGTAGTCTTCTGAGTGTACTGTGAGCATCATTCCTGAACATTTGATAAAATGATCCAGGACATCAGTGTGTACACACTTTAAATAAACCGACTGTAGACAAGCACTTTAAATATTAAGTATAGTGCAGCACAGTGGGCCTCTTGGGCGCCAGGCAGATGGCGCACATTTCAGTCGTTCTCCCTATCCCTTCCTCAGGGTTCTCTGGCCTATTTACTTAATACTGTTCTAGTTTTCACTGCCAAGATTAATGCTATAGAACAACCCTTTGCAAAGCAGCCAAACACTCAGTGTTGGAAGTGATAGAAGAAGGGAGGCACACTGGAGTCAGATGGACAGCCTGCCAGTCAGCGAGGCCAGGCGAACCTGGGCTACTGCTGCCAGGTTCCTTCTTAATACCTTACTAAGCCTGGATGACACTGGCCACGGGTAAGACCTCTGTGTGTGCGAGCATGTGTGTGTGCAGTGCTGGAGATTGAACTTAGTGATACACATATGCTAGTCAAGTGCTATACCATTGACCTATATTTCTAGTACACCCCTCTCCACTACACACACACCTTTAAGAACTTGCAATCTAGTAAGTAAAATCAGACAACTGGAGGTGTGGAGGTGGCTTTTTAAACAAAGATACAAGGGGACAAGACCGGCAAATATATAGCTCGCTCTGGGGGGCTCGAAAAATGTGCACTGGCCTGTGGTGAGTGAAAGCAGCAGAGGAGCCTCGTCTGACAGGCCACTCCGTGAAAGTAACCTGGGATTCTGCAGGAGCTTCTTCTATTTGATCCAGTTAAACATTTTCTGATTATCTACTAACCTCGTCCCATGCGCCAGGCTCGGTTCTGGGCACAGAGAACATTAAACTATAGTAATTAGACCTCATGGCTGAGCATGGAGATACCTGAATAGGCACTGCCATTATGACCCAGTGGGCAAACCTGACCCACTATCAGGAGCAAAGGGCTGAATAACCTCCAGGTACTCAGTCCTCAGGGCGGTGCTGGGGAGAGAAGAACAAAGGCTGCTAGGGAACTAACCCTGGCCAGTGCCCTAACTACTGCAGAGAGCACTAGTGCTCTGGGTCAGTAGACACAGCAGAGTGTAGTGGTGCAAACTTTTAATCCCAGAGCTATAGAGGCAAAGTCAGGGAGAGATCTCTGAGTTTAGTGATAGCTTGGGCCTCATAGTGAGTTCTAAGCCAGCCAGCGCTACATAGTGAAACTCTGTTGCCAACAAACAAACACAACAACAAAAGCCAGTGGACACAGAGACTAGCCAACTTTGTCAAACAACAGTATTACAAAGAGCCTTTTCCTGAATAGACTCTCAAAGCTAGCACTGGACCCAATGGAGGAAGTTTTTTTTTAACCCTTTCTCTTTCCAGTAGGTGATACAATTCAGAGTATTAGCATGATAATCTTACTTCCAACTCTATTATTTATTTATTTTCTGGTTTTCGGGGTTTCTCTGTGCAGCCTTCGCTGACCTGGACTTACTTTGTAGACCAGGCTGACCTCGAACTCAGAAAAATCCACCTGCCTCTGCCTCCGAAGTGCTGGGATTACAGGTGTGTGCCACCATGCCCAGCATTTGTTCCAAGTAAAAGCTACTCCACAGCAGCAGGGCAGTTCACTCCTTTCCTTCTCAGGTATGTTTCTAATGCCTGACTATTCAGGTAAACAGTTTCTTGCACAAATGTGGGATTCAGAGTAAACATAGGTAGTAAACACTGTCTACTCTGGTTATAAAACCAAAAATGCTTCCGACTCCACCCACTGCGCTGGTGGAGTCAAAAGAGGCTGACTCAGAAACCACAGAAACACAGAAGGGACAAAGCAGGGAGGGACAAGGCAGGAGGAAGCAAAACAGCTCGCAGAACTGCCTACTCGCTCAGTAATAGGAATGGAATTCAGTGGGGCAGGACTGAGCTTCAAGATGCTCACAGCCTACTTGCTTCATCTCTTACCAGGGCTGTTTTGCTGTGTCTGCACTGGAGTACTGTGAGGTGAGCTTTCACCTGCAGGCCAAGGACCCTCACTCGGACTTTCCCATCTAGGGGGGCACCCAGATGACCATGTCATTACGGCACAGTGAGCATGGTTTAAACACACAGGGGAAGCCTAGGACCAGATAGCCTCCAGATAGGACTCTCCCAAGAAGACCGGACCACTGTATTCTGTTGCTTTGGCCCAGATAGTTCTTCTCCTATGTATTTGAAAGGCTGGCTCTCAATTTTTTAAAGGTCTTTTCTCAAAAGTGACATTATATAAACTCATATAGTTTAATGTGCTGTCTATGGCCTGAACATATAAAACCATGGCTGCCTGGCTAAATTTAAACCAGTAAGCCCAACTCAGAAGCGAATAAGCCTTGCAAGTCCCTGGCAATCATGGGGCTACCCTGACCATTAACTATGTCTACAAGAGAGACCTTAGATATCAGAAAGAGGGATCCAGGAGACAGGAGCTGGCTCTGAGTGAGTTCCATCCTCTCAGGGCAGAGTTGCTGTTTTCTTCCTCCTTTCTCCCAGTTAGGAGTCTAAAATGTCTCAACGGTGAAAAGAGTAAGGCTTTGATGTTGATATATATATAGAATGTTCCAACACACACATTAAAACTGACTCTGTTCTGTTGCTAAGAAACTGAAGAAAAGGGTTTCCATCCTCTTCATTTATAAAATACCTACGTTGTCTATGGGAGACCTGCATACAATCTCTTAAGCCCCTTTGTGTCTTGTTCTCATTTTTTAAATGAACAGAGGAAGATGACTGAGTGGTGAGAAGTGAATGCTATCTCTATTTTTTTTTCATGCCCTTGAAAATGAGATGGAAAATGTGGTTTCAACAGCCCATTGCCCTAGTATTTATGAATCTTTCAAGCTGAAGACATCCCCATTGTCCCTCTCAAGCAAAAATGAAAAATTCTCAATAAAAAATAATCTTTGATTTAAAATTATTATTCTGAACTACAAGGAACAATCCAGGGCATGCTCATATGCATTGTAGGGCTACTCTTTCCCATCTCAGCTCTGCTCTGCCTAGCTCCAGGTGTCCAGGTGTGTACACACACACACACACACACACACACACACACACACACACAGCCTGGGATGATGACATTGCATATTGGTGGCTTTAAATAAAAAAAAACCAGGTAAAAAAATATAGCTAGGAGATAATGAGTTTTAGAAAACATTATCAATAACAGAAAATGAAAATGACTTATGACCTACAAATGAAAAGAAAACAAAAAACAAAAAACAAACCCCACATCTTTGGCCACACTATAACAAGGAAGCTTGGACGTAATAAGGGTGTGTGTGTGAAAGGCAAAGTCACAGCTGATCTGTAGATCTAACACAGAAGCAACTTAAACTGACCTAAGTACTAAAAAGGAATTTAAAAGACCTCCTTCTAACGCTTGTTCTATTTCATTTACTGAAGGATTTAAAAAATATTTCTCCTTATAGCTTGCTAAACAGTAGAATCTTTTTGGAAACTAACCGACAGTACTGATTGCCTTTCACCATCTTCCTGTATATATAAATGATTTTTAATTCAGTCTCATTTCCAAAAGGACTTGACAATAAACTCTATCCACACTATCGACTTCCGTAAACAAGGGTTTGGGTTCAAAGGCTGAAGAGAGTTAATCACAGGAAACAGTCCAATTTTACTGATAGTTGAACTATTAGGCAAATCTTACCTTCATCTAGACTTTCTTGAGTCGATAAGATCTGAATTGACCTTGGGTCACTAACAGCCCATACCTGGCTGAGCAGTCAGAGCTGATCTCATCAGTAAATGATGGTCAGCATCATCTCTGTTACCTACTCACAGTGCAGCACCTGACTGCTGGCTAGAATCACAACCAACTTAAAGCTGGGTGTAGGACCGCCATCTGAAATACCACACAGGACTTGAGAGCCTGAGGCAAGAGGACTGCCATTTCTAGATGGGTCAGAGATACACAGTGTGACCATGTCCAAAAAAAAGAAAAGAAAAGAAAAGAAAAGAAAACAAACGAACAAAATGGGATGAAAGAAACGGCACTGATTTAGTCGAAAATTGTAGAAAGAGTAGTTTGTTTTAATTTTATTTTATGTACATTGGTGTGAGGGTGTCAGAGCCATTGGAACTGGAATTACAGACAGTTGTGAGCTGCCATGTGGCTGCTGGGAATTGAACCCAGGTCCTTTGAGAAGAGCACACAGTGCTCTTAACCACTGAGCCATCTCTCCAGGCCCCAGGAGAAAGAGTAGTTAACACAGAGAAAAACCTGCATGGTTCATTCTACAGTCCTTTAAACAGATTACCATGTAATGCCGTTAAACCTGATAAACCTGTGCTTGAGGTTACTGCAGCTTTTCCTTATGAAAGAATTAATTTTTCAGCTTTAAATTTTGGTCTGGATGAATGGCTCAGCTAACAAGAACACTTCTTGTTCTTTCAGGGGACTGGATTTCGGTTCCCAGCACCTCCACGGTGGCTCACAACTGATAGCAACTCCAGCTCCAGGGTGACCAAATTCTTCTGGCCTCTTCTGACACCGGTCCACATAACCATACACACCTACATACATTCTTTTTTTCTAATCAGCTGGGTATGGTAGTGCTTGCTTGTCTTTAATCTCAGCACTCAGGAGACAGAGGCAGGGAGGAGGAACTCTGTGAGTTCCAGGCCAGCCAGAGCTTCATAGTAAGACTCTGTCCCAAACAAAACAAAATGAAACAAAACAAAACAAAAACAAACAAAAATCTTGTCATAATTTCAAGTCAGGCTTGAACATGCATGCTTGAAATCATATATTTAGAAGGCCAAGGCACAAAGACTGCTGAGTTCAGAGTAAATGGGAGTTACACAGCATGAACCAATCTCAAAAAACAAAACAAAAACTTAGAATCCAGTACTATATGGTTCAATTTATATGCACACAACTCTAAGCATATAACTACAATGTATTTACATCAACAAAGATCCAATAGGCAGGTTTTAATAATATTCTAACCATAGGGGAATGGCATATATTTAAAATAATAAACTAATAGAGCATCTTAAGTGACAGATGGGATGGCGATCACCGTTTTCATTCCTATCACTCTGTAAGATCACCAACTTAAATAAATACCATACACTAAGCCTTCCCCTGTGTTATGGGTGTAAAATCTTAACATCAAACACCAGGACTATGGGATGTGAAATCAGTGTAGGCTGCCGACAGGTGGTGGGAGCCTTCCTCTGGGGGGCCGCTGTCACTGTCCCCTCCTCTGCCTTCACCTCCACAACCTCCAGCTGGTTTTAGACCTTAACTCTGATTCCGTTGTGAATTACATTTTCTTCTGCTGCCACATGAACAGTAAATAAAACTCATTGTATTTTTGCCCCACTAAGCAGCTCTGTCTTCTGGCACATGCCAATGCCTGGCTGGACAAAATGAACATTGCAAAGGGGCATAACAAAGCATCTGAAGATGCTGCTGGGGAAAACCCTACAGTGTTTGGATTCTGTAACTAGGTAATTCCCTGGCCAGCTATACTGCTCACTGGACTACAAACACTCAGAAAATTAGTTTGTTGTGTCATATAAATTTTGAAAGGTTGCTATTAATGTGTGTCTATGATAAACTGAGTTTTAAACGAAAAGAAAAGTTAGAAGTTTTTAAGTTTATGAACTTGTGAATGAATCCACACACATGACCACCTTGGGTTAAAATTTTCAGAGCTCATTTGTATCACTGAGGTTGTTTACCTCAATGCATTACAACAAAACTGATATAAAATATTTAATGGAGCCAGGCAGTGGTGGCACACTCTTTTAATCCCAGCACTCGGGAGGCAGAGGTAGGTGGATCACTGTGAATTCAAGGCCAGCCTGGTCCAGAGTGCAGGACAGCCAAGGCTACACACAGAAACCCTGTCTCGGAAAATAAAACAAACAAACAAACAAACAAAAAGTAAAATATTTAATGGGAAGCGTATTTCACAGTAAAAGCTACAATTACCAAAGATGAGATGGAATCACCTTGCTGTAATATTGTAAACAACAAAACCTTTACCTTGAGTGACATCTTTTGCTGAAAGACAGCTCAACATGAAAACAAAACAAAACACAAATGCAGCCAACAGGCAGCAAGGGTGAGTGCACAGCTTGGTCGAGCACCAATCATATAACCTTGCCAGCCAGGCCAAACTCCACAAGGGAAATGCAGGCCTAGCATTTTAACAAGAATTCAATTAGCACCCCAGTATTTCCATAATCAACAGCTGAATGTTAATTAGGAGGATCGCAGCAGGCAGCAATGGAAGCCCAGCACAGTAAGCAGCAGCACAGCCCCATGAGGCCACCAGTGGCTTGCATGAATAGATAGACAGAATTAGTAACTACCAAAGCAGGGAAGGGTGACTTCATCTGCTCCAATCGGGTGCAGTTCAGACTGGGGCCACTGTGTTATATTTAAATGTGTTCGTCATGTTTAGTTAAAAACCCAATAACCCAGGATATGTGTTTTTATTTTAGCACCCTGATTTGTTTTTATTTCCTGTTTCTCTTCATAACTAATTTCTATCAATTTGGATGACTTCTTGAAAAAAAAAAAAAAAAAAGGCCGGGCGTGGTGGCGCACACCTTTAATCCCAGTACTCGGGAGGCAGAGGCAGGGGGATCGCTGTGAGTTCGAGGCCAGCCTGGTCTACAAAGCGAGTCCAGGACAGCCAAGGCTACATAGGGAGACCCTGTCTCAAAAAAACCCCAAAAAAACCAAACAAAAAAGAAAAAAAAATAATGCTTTTACCCACAAGGTATGCGAAGCTGGTTAATCAACAATGTAACCCTCACAGGCAGCAGCATCCAGCCATTTACTTTGGCTCATCCTGTAGTGTACGGGATGAGTCATAAATTCACTAAGCACTCTTTCCAAAGCTGCTTTTCTGATCTGACCCATGAACGCAGAATTTGTTTGTACTAATAGTTTGGGATTTGGCAAAAACTAGTTGTGCTTGCTAGTTTTATTTTTTGGATTTTCAGGACAGGGTCTCTCTGTGTACCCCTAGATATCCTGGACTCACATTGCAGAGCCTAGCATACACATAAGACCTGTCTCAATGAAACAAAAATAAAAACAAGCAAAAAAAGGGGAGAAAATAGAAGGTACAGATCATAAGAAGGAACAATGGTTGTAAAGCAGGCAGAAGACTGAGCTCAGCGAGGTAGTTAAGGTCTACACCAGTTCATGTTGTGCTGACCCTCAACCATAAAATTATTTTGTTGCTACTTCATAACTACTTTGCTACTGTTGCAAATCATAATATAAATATCTGATATGAGGACGCCCCCCCCAAAAGGGGTTTCCATCCACAGGATGAGATAGAAATTGGATTCTTCAGGGAGCAGTTGCTTGCCAAAGTGAGGAAATTCACGTCACCTTTCTGGTCCAGTAGGGGAAGCCTCACCTCAGCACTCACAAACATTTTGTGGGGGTCACTTAAGGTACATCAGATACTGAGTGTTATGATCAAAATTAACATGCTGGGAAAAGCAAAGCAGAAATGACAAGAATGCTCCAAGTATATGGAACACCATGAGAGAAAACCAAAAGGACGTAGGCCTGTGCACCTCAGCTAGGAAACATTGATGTGGCTGATGCCTGTGATTCCCAGGGTAAGATAACATGGTGAACTCAACACCCGGTGCTCTCACAGCCAAAGGCAGCCACTGCCACCACTGCTCAGCTACTCAAAGATCTGATCTAAATGCACCAGAAGCTTCCTTCAACCTATCAATCATCTCATCGCTTCCTCTCAGTCACTGTCCAGGTATGAGGTTTCAGAAAGCAAAGCTTAGCTTTCACAACCAAAGGAACCATTTGATCCCTAAGCTCTGCAAGGGCTGGGTGACTGCCAAAACATTTCTCAAACAAGAAGCAAACATGATAAAAATAAGCCCAAAACAACATGTGCTTGACAGTTAAGGATCATTATCCCACACCAGAAATGTTCACCATGTTGGAAGCCTGCTTTGTTTTTCAAAATGAAGCTGGATTCTTTCTGATGCCCAAAGCTTCTCATCCCCCACCCTCTGGCTCAAGATCCACGAGCAGCCAAGGCAGCATGAGAGGTGTCGCAGGAAAAGGAAACCGGCTTCTCTTAAGCAGAGGAGAGGACTCTGGGTTAAGCACTCTAAAAACTGCAGAGGGAATGAGAGGTCAGGAGAGCAAGGAGAGGGGAGTCGGGGCTGCAGCAGTGGGAGGTGACGCAGTAAGGGACAGCAGAGTGACAGCAACAACTGGGGGAGGTAGGGGAAGGTGAGGGAATCCCCAAAAAAGACGGGGTAAAAGAAGGGAGAGTGGTGTCAAGAGAGCAGGAAGGACCAGATGCAGCCTGCATGGCAGGATGCCCTGGGGTGACAGCTCAAGATGGAGGGATTTCTCAGTGTGTGGTTTGCACAGTTTTCACCCTTTCTTCCCTGTACCTTCCTCTATAAAGGCTTTTGAGTAACTGAAAATCTATCTCTTTCCTATAAAAACAGGCTTATAGTGAAAGACTGTCAGCGTGACTTCTTAAAACAACTCAATTTCTTGTTTGTTTGTTTGTTTGTTGCCTTAGCTGTCACCTGAACATAACATTCCGAGGCTCTGCCTTCCTTACACACGGCCCTCACCCTGCAGCCCGCTGACTCAGGCAACGTATTTGTGGAGCAGATGACAACACCTCACCACAGTCCTACAGGCCACGCTCACACCGTCCTTGGGGACCACCTCCTCCCTTTCGCCTTCTCTCTGTGCCCCAGTCACAACCCTATATATTTCTTGTACACACCAAAGTGCCTAGAAGTCTTTCCTCCATGAAGTCCTTCAAAAAGGCTCCCTTTTCACTGCACAGAGGTCTTCCTGCCCCAGTTACTTAAGGCAGAGCCCTGCCCAGCTGTTCCCACCCTCATCCTACTGTTTCCCAGGCACTTCCTACTACTCACACTGAGTGCCGATGTTTTCCCCTCTTAGGACTCCCAGACCTCATGCTCTTAACACTGTTCCTAGCACAGGACCTGGCACACAGTAGTCCTGCCATTGAACACTGTTGCATGAATTAAAGTGAGAAGTATCAAAAAAGCACTTTAAAATCCTTTTACTCAGCATGCTTCACAATAGAATCGAGGAGCTTCCCACCAACTCTGTGTTGCATTTGACCTCAAGGGCAAAAGTCAAGCAGTCACTGTCCTATTGCAAAGGCACAGAAAACCTGTTGGCTGTTTACAGCGACACCTTTTAAAAGTCACTAGTGGGGGATGTGGCTTCTTGAGATCTGTGGGATGGAACCGTGGGGCTGTCCATCTGTGTATGTTGGCACTTTCCCTTCCCATCTCCACTAGTGTTCAGTCAGGGTATGCTTTGGAGCAACTGCTTTCAGTGGCTTGAGGTCCTATGAGCCCACAAAGTAAATTCAAGTCACCAACACTTTTCCAAGGTTTAAAATAGGGAAGTATCACACATTGCTCTGCACCAAAAAGAAACTCACACCAACCTTGTTTAGGAGTAACTGTTAAACGCAGAGAAATCTTTCCTATCACCTATGGATTCTAATGCTACTAAAATCAAATCAAGTCTTTCCTTCAACTCCTCCCTTGTATGTGTGATACATTACAGGCACCTTTCACAGACAGCGGAGAAGGACACAGACGGTCCTGTTCTGTTTTATTACCTTGAGACAGGGTTTCTCACTGAACTTAGAGGAAGGCTGTCAGGCAGCAAGTGTGAGCAATCCTCCTGTCACTGCTTCCCACAACTTTATAGAGTTATAGGTGCACATGCAATCGCACTCAGCTTTAAAAAAAAAAAAAGGTACCAGGGATCTGAAGTCAGCCCTCATGCTTGTGTAGGGAGGGTTCTTCCCAGCATAGCTCTTCCCTTTTACTGGACGAATACCATGGACAGTCTGTCTTCCCACGGGGAACAGGGAGGCTGCATATAGAAGAACCACCCCAAAGTCCCAGAACACAAAGCACACACAGGTTCATGCTCACCACTTCATCCTCTGTCCAGCATTTCTCGATCAGCTTTGGCACAGGCTTCTTTACCAGGCGCTGCAGGGCTTTGCCAGCATCATAACTGCTTTCATGTAGCTGAGGTGACAATGATCTTAGTTAGTTAACTGTACCACACACACATGGAAGCAAATCAATAATTACAAGTCCTGTATTTTTATTCTCTATATTCTCTATATATACATATATTCCAGAGAAACCATGAAAAGACAGTATTTGGTGGTAATCTACTGCCGCCTGACCACTGCTTTCCCTACCTAACTACCATCCCTGTGTAGTCCGTTGATGGTACAAAGGTTTGGCTACCCGCATGGTGTCACTGGGAGCCATTAGAACTTTAGGGTGGGATGAGGCAGGCACTAGAGGGACACAAGTCTGTTTTTTGTTTCTCAGGAACCACAGGTGAATGTCTAACCCTAACCCTTACACACTCTCTACAACATGTTGCTCAACTACAAGCACAAAGAAAACTGGACACGCAACCACACATTAACACCTCTGAGATCTGTGGGGCAGTGGTGGCACACGCCTTAGTCCCAGCACCAGGGAGGCAGAGGCAAGTGGGTCTCTGTGAGTTAGAGGCTAGCCTGGTCTACAGAATGAGTTCCAGGAGAGCCAGGGCTCCACAGAGAAACCTTGTCCCAAACAACCAAGATAGATAGATAGATAGATAGATAGATAGATAGATAGATAGATAGATAGATAGATA
>OU015754.1:80578686-80590246 GCA_907169655.1 Acomys percivali | reverse complement strand
ATAGATAGATAGATAGATAGATAGATAGATAGATAGATAGATAGATATAAACGTTTAAAAGAACTCTGAAGTCAGGGGCAAAATAAACAACCCTTTTATCTTTCTAAGATGATTTAGCTCAGGTATTTGTTATAGTAATAGAAAGCCAATTTGCACAGGGAAGAAGACAAGTAAAGCAAAGAATATTTTGGCAATAAGAACAGCATTAAGGCTGGGCAGTGGTAGGTGGATCTGAGTTAGAGGCCAGCCTGGTCTACAGAGCGAGTTCCAAGAGTGGAACTCATTATGTAGACCAGGCTGGCCTCGGACACAGAGATCCACCTGCCTCTGCTTCGCAAGTGCTGGACCAAAGGTGTGCACCACTACACCAGGCTCTTATTCCATTCTTTTGTTTTGCTTCTAGACAATACTTCATTCCATAGATCAGGCTGTTCTTGAACTCATTCAGCCAGCCAAGTGCCTTATCACACTTGTGAGCTACTGTGACCAGTTATTCTGGCCACATTCTTTCCAAAGCAGCCCAAGGATAGACTAGATTCTTTTCTAGTCTTTTGTTTTGTTTTTCGAGACAGGGTTTCTCTGTGTAGCCTTGGCTGTCCTGGACTCCCTTTGTAGACCAGGCTGGCCTCGAACTCACAAAGATCTGCCTGCCTCTGCCTCTCGAGTGCTGGGATTAAAGGTGTGTGCCACCACGCCCAGCCTTTTCTAGTCTTTTTAGTGAAGTAATTTACTAGAAATCATTAAAAGGATCCAAAATATAGGCTTTGAAAAGACACAGCTCTGTAATGGCAGCTCTGAATGAAGAAGCCGGCCCTCCAGAGCAGACTCCTTTAACTCACAGGTTTCCAGCACTCGGCAGGGCTGTACCCACTGACCATTCCTGCCTTACAAAGACGCTTTGTCCCATCTTTCCTTTCAGATGATGAGAGCCACTGGGCAGAGGATCCTCATACTTAACCTGCACCTTCAAACTGCAGTGCTGGCTCTACAACCCTGGCTGACCTCTTTCTTGCCATCATAGGACTTCCCACACAAGTGCTTCTGTGTGAGCCTAATGCCTCCCACAGTCTGTAGCTCAAGATGACCCTCGAGACATGCTTCTTAAATTACGTGAGAGGAAGTCTTCCTTGGTGGAATCCATCCAAGGTGAAACCTCAGTTTACCTACATGTATAAAGCTTTTTGTTTTGTTTTTGAGACAGGGTTTCTCTGTGTAAAAGCCCTGGCTACTCAGCAACTCTGTAGACCAGGCTGGCCTCAAAGTCACAGAGATCAACCTGCTTCTGCCTCCAGAGAGCTGGGATCACAGTGTGAGCCACTAGGGCCCGCTTATTAAGCTATTATTATCCAGTCTCTGTAGCCTGGCTTCTTTTACATCTACAGAAAGAAAAAAATGAAGCCAGATGATCATACTCTGCTTAAAACAAGTGGGCATTTGCCAATTCTCTAATATACTGAGGACTTTTATTGATATAGCATGAAAGGGAAGTGAACAGAAGGAAATTTTATATGCCTATTCAATTTAAAAGGCGCACACACTTTAGTGTTAGTTTAAAATAGAATCAAGTTGATCAAATAGAAACTTCTAATAAAAAGCTCAGGGCAAAAAATTAATAACAATTTATAAGCAGTGACTCTAGTGTATAGATAATAAAAAGGCAGCATGGGAAACTATGGACCACAGAGCTGGTCTGCTTGCACAAAATTCCCTACCACCATTTATGAGCAAATAGCTCACAGGAGCATCACTGGACTGCTAAACTCCAGGTTCAGTGAGAGTCTATCTCAAAACTTATTGTGGGGAGGTGCTAAGAATGCACACTGCTCTTCCACAGGCATGAATCAGTGCCCAGCACCCATCCTGGGTAGCTCATGACTGCTTGTAACTCTAGCTTCAGAGGATCCCACATCTCCATCTCTGAGGGCACCTGTAGTCATGTGAACATAGACAAGCAAGTATGATCTTAAGTAAAAAGTGGAAGAAAGTAGATAGTAATTCAGGAAGATGGGGCAGGGAAAAGAAAGTCACAGAGAGAGGAAGCACTCTCAGGGTAGTTTTGTTTTGCTTCTTTTTTCTTAAGGTCTCACTATATTAACTAGGTTGACCTCAAATTCAGAGAGCCATCTGCACCTGCTTCCTGAGTGCTGGGACTAAAGGCTAACGTCATGCAGCCTCAGGCTGAAGACTGGTAAGGTTATAAAAAAGGCCACATAATACTGGTGAAAACTCTAGTATGGTACACAGAAATTACTTCTAAAAACACACAGCCTGGTCTAGAAGCAAACTGAAATCAAGTGTCATTAATCCTGCCTGCCTCTGGGTGAGCTAGAGAGCTTTAAGCTACAGCTGGAGAAATATGAGTGGCTCCTAGACACTTGGTTGCTGGCCGCCTGCACAGCCCTCACTGCCCACCACCACGCCTCTGCATATATGCCTCCATCTGGACACAATTAAGAACACACTGTCCCTTGAAGCAACCATGATGGTAGCCTGACTCTCTGCTCTGACCCCTTCATCGGCCTCTTAACACATCCCCATTCCTGTCTTCTCCCAATATAAGCCCGATCAATACTTAAGAGCACCGTCCATCCTTTGCCGAAACAAACATACATTTGGAAAGTAACCCCTGAGATGATTTGCCAAAATGATAGACTATTTCTTGACTGAATGAAGCGGGCCTAGCACTGTGTTGCATCCGAATCTGAGAAACTCTGGTACAAAAGCTAGACTAAATGGCTGTTTTGCATGCCCTCTTCTGAGGAAACCATAGGCAATCTTTTTCTTTTTCTTTTTTTTTAAGTCAGGGTTTCTCTGTGTAGACTTAGCTGTCTTGGACTCACTTTGTAGACCAGGCTGGTCTTGAACTCACAGAGTTTCACCTGCCTCTCTACCTCCTGAGTGCTGAGATTATAGGCATGTGCCACCACACTCGGCACCACAGACAATCTTGCTGGAGGGACTACACCTTCTTTTATCATCATCATTTTTTAAACACACATATGTATATCTCTGCATGTGTGTCTCTGTGTGCATGCACATAAGTGCAGGTACTCATGGAACCCAGGCCTCTTGGAGCTGGAGTTACAGGGGACTGAAAGATGCGTGACATAGATACTGAGAGTCAAACTTGAGCCTTTTACAAGAACTGAGCCATCTCTGCCCTGAAGGACACCATCTAATGTAATAATCACTCGTGTCTACTTGCCAGGAATCTTATCTGAGAAAGCTCAAGGTTCGGGGTGGGGCGTGGGGTGGGGTGGCAGTGGTTTCATATCTTTAAAAAGCTAACATGCAAGGTGGTGGTGGTGCATGCTTTTAATCCCAGCACTTGGGAGGCTGAGGCAGGTGGATCTCTGAGTTTGAAGATATCCTAGTCTACAGAGGGAGTTCCAGGACAGCCAGGGCTACACAGAGAAGCCCTGCCTCAAACAAAACAAAACAAAATAAAGAGGAAAAAAGAAATAAAGAAAAGAAAAAGAAGTACTAATGTCCCCTGATCCATGGGAGAAAGCGTCAAGACTCTCGGTGGACTCCTGAAATGGAGGGTGGTACCTATACACACTAAGTGTTTCCCTAAATATTCACATGAATGAGGAAATTTAACTTAAATAGCATAAAAAGTTGCATGACATCAATGGCTTGTTTATTTCTGGGATTTTTCATATAAATAAGCCATATTTTACATATAACAATACAATTTACATGTTAAATAACACCAAAATAGGATGATTTCATTTTAAAGATTTAATTTTACGTGTATGACTGTTTGCTGGAATGGAGGCCAGAAGAGGCTGTAGGATTTCTTGGAACTAAACCGTGTGGGTGCTGAGAAATGAGCTTTACCCTCTGCAAGAGGCTTTAGCCATTAAGCATCTCCCCAGCTCTTTGGGATACAGTTTTAGTTTTGGGGTTTTGTTTTGTTTTGATTTTTTGAGACAGGGTTTCTCTGTGTAGTCCTGGCTGTCTTGGAACTCACAAAGGCCTGCCTGCCTCTGCCTCCCGAGTGCTGGGATTAAAGGTGTGAGCCACCACAGCTCAGCAGTGATACAATTTTAAACAGAATAAAAAGGAGGGAAAACCATAGGTTATAGATGCTTCCCACTCTCACCCTAACAAATCTGATAAAAAAAAAAAAAAAAAAAATGAGTCACTTTCCCTGAGTGGTAACTGTCTAAGTCCTAGTGCTCTGATACTCAGGAATTCTGATCACTGCCTCAAAAAGCTAAAAATCACGATTTTATTTATCTTATTAATTTATTATTTTTTTAAAAGAGCATTCAGGGGGCAAAAGCAGTTGGATCTCCGTAAGTTGGAGAGCAGCCTGGTCTACAGTGTGAGTTCCAGTACATCCAGGACTATGTAGCGATATCCTGTTTTAAAAGAAAACAAAACAAGCAAGGGCTTGGTAGTGTACTTGGGAGGGGGAAGCCAGCCAGGGCGCTACAGTGAGACCTTATCCAGGACAGTGCTCCACACAGCCAGCTTCCAGCTCATCGTGCAGCCTTGGTTGTCCTGTACTTGCTTCTGTAGATCAGGCTGGCCTATCTTTGCCTCCCAAGTGCTGGGATTAAAGGCATGCACCACCACACGCGCCTCCACTTGAATTTCAGTTTTTGTTGTTTTATTTATTTTTAATTTTTAACATTCATTTGTGTAAGGGGGAAGGAGGGAGGAAAGGAGTGGAGGAGAAAAGGGGCGCATGCACTATGGAGGGCATGCCAAAGTCAGGACAGCCTGCAGGAGAACGCTCACTCTCCCGTGTGCGCTCGAGTTGAAGTGGTCATGTGTGATGACAAGATCTTTACCTAAACATCTCACTGCCTAGATTTCAGCAGTTTTAAAGTTAACATACTGTTCCTTCTTATTATGATTATTTTATTCATGTATGTGTGTTTGTATATTCATGCCATGTAAGAGATGGTTCTTGCAGAAGCCTGGGGAAGGCACTGCCACGTGGTATGAGTGCTAGGAAAATAATTGTGGTCTTAGGCAAAAGCAGCAAATACTCTTAACTGCAAAGCCATCTCTCCTGCCTCCAGGTTTCCAATCTTAAACGCCTGGTCAGGACTACTGGTATACAGCTGTTCAATGCAGGCCCCTCACTGTTACTGAAGTAAAAGATCCCTAGAGAAAGCTGGGAAAGTAACAGAATGAGACAGTGGGAACCCTCAACCATCCTCCAGCTTCACTCTGTAGTCATGGTAAGGCAATCAAAGCAGGGCAACTGATAATTAAAGCTATTCTGTTCATTTTGTAGCCAAGCTAGGCAGGTAAGATCTAGGATTAAATGCAATTTTCATGGAAAGCACAGAGAACTATATATTTTGGAACTACTTAAGAAGCTGATTCTATTCTGTGAAGAATAGAATCATGACACGATTTTTGATCTTTGAAGGCAAGTAAAGGAGAGGCATAAAGTTTGTGTACCCTGCACCCCACTAAAGCAGGATGTCACTTAAGGAAACCACATCCAAACTCATCACCATAGGGGGCACCATAGGAGGGGTCACCGTGAGTTTTTGGTTGTTTTGTTTTAGTATTGTTTGTTTTCAGTCAATGAACTAGGATTTAAGGATGGGATGTGGTGACAAAGTGGGGATCCTTCATGAATCAACCAGTTTTCAGACTGCTCTATCACAATTGGCTCTTCCTAGGCAAGTGTCCGGTGAGCCCTGGCTTGGCCACGATGTGTCCTTTCCTTCATTTTTGACACACACCTTTGTCAAAGAGCACACGTAAACTTCTTCTGAGATCTAGTCTCAGCACGTCTGCCGAGAAAAGCTGAGAGCACTGGAAAAGCAGGATGCTTGGGGTCCACAGACTAATCGACAAAGAGCTAGCAACCGTAAAACCAGTCATGCCAACCACTAAGGTGCGTGTGAAAAGACAGGCCTGTCTGTACAAGGGCATGGCAGAGGAGATTGTGCTTGTTTCCACGCTAAGAAAAGTTATCTGTTCTACTGAACCACAGAGCCGAAGACTGTGTGTGTAACTGGGCACATTCCTGCAGCTGAACCAGAAGCATTCTTCCAATGCTTTATCTTTGTAAAGAAACTGCCCTCCCCAAGACAGGGTTTCTCTGCGTAGCCCTGACTGTGCTGGAACTCACTCTGTAGACAAGGCTGGCCTCAAACTCGGAGATCCACCTGCCTCTGCCTCCTAAAGTGTGCTGTACCACCAATTGGCTTCAAACCTTCTCTCTCTCCCCAACCCCCCCAGCAGTTTGTTAGCCTTGGCCGTCCTGAACTAGCTCTGTAGAGCAGGTTGTCCTCCAACTCACAAAACCTGCCTGCCTCTGCTTCCTGAATACTGGATTAAAGGTGTGTGCCAGCAGCCTTGGCTTCAAACTCTTAAAGAAACAACAAACTGTTGTATCATCATTTTGCCCACGAAGGCTGGAAGAAGGCATCAGATCCCTTGGAACTGGAGTAACAGATGGTTGTGAGCTGCCATGCAGGTGCTATGAAAGGAACCAGGGTCCTCTGCCAAGAGCAGTTAAATGTAGGATAACTTGGGAGCCGGCTCTCCAAAGTTAGATTCTTATACGAGCTCCATCCTGAACTGTGGAAAGGACATCTTCACTTGTCAAGATGGGCAGCCCTCGAAGCTTTACACAGACACATCGAGATACCATGAACTTTAGAAGAGCTGTACAAACTCTGCGATGGTTTCCTTGTGGGCAGCGGTATTTTAGATACATGGCTCAGACTGCTCAGCAGGCTCGTTACAGACCCTGACACCCCTCCTGATTAGCAGTGGGGAAGGATCATGTCACAGAAGAAAAACACATTTCTGCATAATTGCCTAAGTTAAATGTGCTTCTCTTACTCTACCCGACAAATCATCCCTTGCTTATTACTTTCTATAATTTAATATATATAAGTGCTTTACTGGCAAGCCTCTCAAAAGAATAAATAATACTTAATGACTGCCTACAGTTTAATTAACTCATGATTGAACTTCTCATGGACTGCCATAAACATTAAATTACACCCTTCCTCAAAGCTGCCATGCATAGAAATCTTGTCTCAAGCCTTAACCCTCTTGCCTCAACAATTCTGAAATTTCAGCAACTCTATGTTGGACACGGAGGTGAGAGAATCAGCCTTAATGCCTGGTTATAAAGTGTGTTATTTTACAGAGCAAGAATGAGGCCTTAATTTAAATAAGACTGAAAATGTGCACAATGTCAGAACACCTCATTTCCATTACAGCAGTCATTAAACATCTCTGGGTCTCTAGCTTCCTCATTAGCATAAACTCAAGTATTACCACAAGGTTTCTAGTTTCTGCTCTGGCTTCTCACAGGAGCTGCCATTTCTGCCTACATGATGTTGCAAATAAATTTTCCTTTTGGCATGGCTCAGCTGTCAGGCACCTCTGTTCTGTAATGAACCCATGAATTACATCTCCCTGCTCTGACATCTCTGGTCTCACACATCAAAATATTGTTCTCCAATTGTAATTTATAACTTAATTTAAATGTCCCTTTTCCTGTGACCTTTTTATATCAAATGGCAGTGCATCTGGCAGTTTCAACTGTATCAAAGTACCTTTTGCAATTGCAGCCATTAGAGTAACTGTAGGAAAAGACTCTAAGTCAGACTGCTTTCCAGCCCAATGTTTAGTAAGTGTGGTTTATTAAAAACAATGTAAGATTAGAGTCTTCTGCTATCCAAATTACACTGTACACACTCTAAGAAACTACCAAAAAAAACCTCAGGAAGGGGAAGAGCAGGATTTAGATCTTACAATTCTTTGTATATTAAAAAAAAAAAAAAAAAAGGCTGGGCATAGTGGCGCACACTTTTAATCCCAGCACTCAGGAGGCAGAGACAGGCAGATAGATCACTGTGAGTTCGAGGCCAGCCTGGTCTACAAAGCAAGTCCAGGACAGCTAAGGCTACACAGAAGAGACCCTGTCTCAAAAAACAAAAACAAAAACAAAAAAAACTTTGTGTGTAGATGTTCTGTGCATGAGTTCACATGTGGGGCTGGAGAGATGGCTCAGATGCTAAAAGCTAGGCTCACAACCAGAAATATGGGTTCACATGTGGATGTCAGAGGACAACTTGTAGTGAGTGGTCAGTGCTCTCCTTCTACCGTGTGGATTCCAGGGGTCAACCCTGGGTGGGAGGTTTTGCAACAGTCAATTTACCAGCCTGCCTCATATACTTCAATATGAACATACGTTAAAAAAAAAAAAAAAAAGACTGTCAAAAACATTTTTAAAAATGTCTTCCTGTCCATAACCATAATGAACAGACTTAATTCATAACATCATCATCAGTAACCGAGTACTGAACACAAAATATGATTACATATATAATATATAAAATACATGTAAAAAAGCCACAATTAAAAATATAGGCACTAGAGGGGTGATGGTGGTGGCACACACCTTAATCCTAGCAGTGGCTCTCTGAATTCTGAGTTCAAGGCCAGCATGGTCTACAGTATGAGTTCCAGGACAGCTAAGGCTACATAGAGAAACCCTGTCTTGAAAAAACCAACAAGGAACAACCAACCAACCAACCAGCCAACCAAACCCAAGCACGCCTTTAATCCCAGCACTCAGGAAGCAGAGGTAGGCAGATCTCTGTGGGTTTGAGTCCAGCCTCATCCAGAGTGAGTTTCCAGGATAGCCAGTACTGTTACAGAGAAAAAAACAAAACAAACAAAAAAACCGAACCACCACCAACAACCCCAAATACAGAACCAAAAAATTACCAGCATGGTATTCATTTTGTTGGGTCATTGGTCCATTAGATATTGCTTATTTAGGTACCACTACAGCTAAATTTCTCTAAATAGTCTAATGGGAGCAAAGAAACAATGATAAAAATACAGAATTTAAGTGCTTAGAAAAGGTGTTGTTAAGTTTTATAAGAAAATAGAATCCTTGGACATGTCTCTTGTTGTCACATTTTGGAGTAAACTCAAGGCCCTGTGCACACTAGGCCAGTGCTATGTTACTGCTACACAGAAAACAACAGAGAAGGTCCCAGAGTTATGCTAACCCTGCAGTTATACAGAAGAATGGTAGGGCAGTGCATTTCATCACAAGCATCACTTTTAGTAGTCACTGCCTTGCTGCAGGCCTTTCTAAACAACAGTGCAGGGGTTTAACACAGCCCACAATCCGGGAAGAAGTCTGTGCTGCAGTCCCAGGCCTGCAATGCTCAACCTGGAGCAGCTGCAGTCCAACAATGCAGTAGTCACGATGCAGAGGCCTTCCATCTGCAGTGATGCAGCAGGCACATCCCTCCTTGCTTTGACCTGGGCCTTGGAGCTAAGAGCGGGTAATGGAAAGCAGGGAATCGACAAGGAAAAGACCCACCCAAGCTAGGAAACAATAAATGCTAGCACAGAACGCTGAGCCACTGTGGAGCAAGCTTTGAGAATCTAGTCAGTGTGGTGCAACTGTTAGGATTCTGCTTCAGTCGGCCTACCTGTGATGTCACTGCTTACCTGCCACGGGGGCATGGCCCTGCCCAGGGCTATATAAAAAACAGACTCTCCAGGTGGGGTGTTCTCTCTCTCCATGCTCATTTAATAAACTCCGTATAACATAATATCTGCTGCCTGGCCAGGCGTGGTGGCGCATGCCTGTAATCCCAGCACTCGGGAGGCAGAGACAGGCAGATCTCTGTAAGTTTGAGGTCAGCCTGGTCTACAAAGTGAGTCCAGGACGGCCAAGGCTGCACAAAGAAACTCTGTCTCAAAACAAAACAAAACAAAGAAAAATCTGCTGCCTGGTACCTTCAATCTACCATTGCCTTAATTTTTATATAAACGCAACCAATCCTGCCTGTCCTTAATGAACAGCAACAAGCAAACAAAACACTCAATTTTGGAAGTAGGTAAAAATAAACAGCAAATATATCCAGGCAACAACAACGAAATCTATATTCAGGCAACACCCTCAGGTCATTTCACAACTCTTTCCCAAACACTATAGTGTCTGAAAGTGAATAGGTTGCCATCTCTTGCTAAGGGTTACTGAGAATGTTCTAGACTCTCAGCAAGAAGAATGCAAAAGCAAGTATTAAAGGCTGACATTTCAACAGAAGTCAGACAAGCCACTCTGTAAAATTTCAATAGACTACCTCTCCAAGTTTTGGCAAAGTTGAACCATCTGCCTATTTGGATGCTGTCTGCTACTGTCTCCATACCAAGCCTGGAGCCAGGACAGGTGAGTTGTGTATTAGAGTCAGCACTATAGGGGAGCCTGGCTCAGGCTTGATTTAAGCCCCTCCCTTCCCCCTTAGTTCCTCCCCCTCCCCCCTCCTGCTCTGAGATGCAGGGCAATCATCTCACTTAAGCCTCTTACTTTCTCAGCTGCAGAAAGGAAAAGAGAACCTATTTTGGAAGACTGTTTAGCATAGACATCTCTCATTATCCCTGATACTAAAATATATTCTATTAAGGACAGCTAGTGACTGGGGGAGGGGGGGTATGGTCAGGTCAAAGGAAGTGTCATGGGAATAGAAGAACTTCCTGGGACAAACCTTGAAGTGGCCACTACACTTGATTCACTGGCACCACAGGGTTCAGGCTCTTGTCTCTCTGTCTCCAGTCTCTTGCCAGCTGGATGTGACAGCACTGATTTTTTTACATGAAATTCTGAATACATTTTTACACTTAACATACATCTATCCATCTATCTATCTATCCATCTATCTATATTTGATTCTTAGAAAGTCTTTCTTCCTGTTTTTCATGTATGAGTTCAGCCACACAATACCAGCTGGTAGTTCCTAAGGGGAGGAGAGCAGTGAGAACTCAGTGAATGACTCTGCTGACACAGGGCGGGCACAGGTGGCCATGAAGAGAAGTTCTGCAGCATCTGGAATTCAGACCATGTAGGGGACTTTTCTGCATGGCGACTTGCCGAGAGAAAAAGGTCCATCTAGAAGCAAAATGGTTCTAGACCATTAAGAGACATGAAGACACACATGTACTTATCCTAGCATTCACACAGCTTTGAAAACAAGCCAAAAAATGAAATCCAAATCTGGGCAAAAGGATGCAGGATGCAAGACCACAGCTGTATCTAATTGATGTGGCACAAGGAACCTACTCATAAATGCTAATCCACTCCAGGAAAAGGTCTGACTGTAGTAATTAGACACACATATTAGTAAGAAAGACATCTGCAGAACCTGCTTTAAATCTCACAGCAGCCAACGCATAACAGCTGCTGCCAAATCACAGCAGCCTTATCTGCAGTGGTTTATGACAAGCAATTTTAAGGTTGTGTGTAAATAATTACACTTAATGTTCTGTACATAACAACAGAGTTATGGACAAAGAAAAGCAAAGAGCTCACACAGTGGCACTTGTAAGTCTCAGGGTTGGGGAAACTGGATGGCTGCTCTTCAGTCTGCACATTTCACCAGGCACAGGCTGAAGAAACTGTCCTCTGGTTGAGAAGAAGAAGAAGGAGAAGAAGGAGAAGAAGAAGGAGAAGAAGGAGAAGGAGAAGGAGAAGGAGAAGGAGAAGAAGAAGAAGAAGAAGAAGAAGAAGAAGAAGAAGAAGAAGAAGAAGAAGAAGAAG
>OU015754.1:80554554-80574092 GCA_907169655.1 Acomys percivali | reverse complement strand
CTCTCTCTCTCTCTCTCTCTCTCTCTCTCTCTCTCTCTCTCTCTCTCACACACACACACACACACACACACCCCACACACACAAACTATAGGGTTGAGAACACATGAAGCATTTGCATTTAACCACTATAAATTGCATGACAAACCAGGAAACAAACTACAAAAGATATCTTGAGGCTTAAGGGAAAGCTTAGTGGTTAAGAGCATGCATTGCTATTACAGAGGATAAGAGCATCATTCTTTTGTTTGTTTGTTTGTTTTTGAGACAGAGTCTCTCTGTACAGCTTTGGCTGTTCTGGACTCATTTAGACTAGGCTGGCCTCGAACTCAGATCCACCTGCCTTTGTCTCCCGAGTGCTGGGATTAAAGGTGTGCACCACCACGCCCGGCTAAGAGTACCAGTCTTAGCACCCACATTATGTGGCTCAAACCCACCTTGATGTCCATCTCTAGAGGATCCAAGTCCTCTGGCCTCTTCAGGTATCTGCACTCAAAGGTACGCATACACACATATGCACATAAGTTAAAATAATGAAAATAAATATTTTTTAAAATGACATCTCACCAATTACCCCCTGACTGGCATGAAATTAAATTATCACTAACACTTCAAAAAATGAAATTTAGAAAACTGAGCCAGGTGGTGGTGGTGGTGCATGCCTTTAATGCCCAGGTACAGGCAGAGGCAGGTGGATCTCTCTGAGTTCAAGGCCAGCCTGGTCTACAGAGTGAATTCCGGGACAATCAAGGCTACACAGAGAAACCCTGTCTTGGAAAACAAAACAGGGAGCTAGAGAGATGGCTAGGAGGTTAAGTAAGAGGACTGGTTGCTCTTTGAGAGGTCTTGAGTTCAATTCCCAGCAACTACATAACCATCTATAATGAGGTCTGGTGCCCTCTTCTGGCATGCAAGCATACAAGCAAGGTAGAGCACTGTATATATACATAATAAATCATAAAAAAGAAAAGAGCCGGGTATGTTGGCTGTAATCCCAGCACTGGGGGAGGCAGAAGCAGGTGGATCTCCATGAGTTCAAGTCCCACCTGGTCTATAAAGTGAGTCCAGGACAGCCAAGGCTACACAGAAAAACTCTGTCTGGAAAACACAAAAACAAACAAACAAACAAAAAAAAACAAAAAATAACCAAAAAAGAAAGAATTAAACAAAATAGAAATTTAGAAAAATGAAATTAAAACACTTTAATTCTAAATAAAGGGCCAAACTAACACACACACACACACACACACACACACACATACACACACACACACACACACACACCACATACACAAGGTTTAAAAGCACTTAGAAAAGCAAGAAAATGAATGCAAAGGCAGAAAAATAAAATAAAAATTTATGATAAAAGCAGTTATTTAACACGCAACTTGTAGAAGTGGAAATATATCAAATTGAATGTCCAAGTATAAAAAAACAAGTTTAGTGATGAGAAAACTACAATAGAACCAAAGCCTACTATTGCAAAAAAAAAAAAAAATCAATTTTAATAAATCTCTACTTAGGGTGATCCAGAAAAAAATAAATTCAAGGTCTTAGGAAAGACAGGAAGGCCAACAATTAGAAAGTCTACAGACATTTAAATGTAAACTAGAGGAAATAGACAAAAATATTTAAAAACACAGACTTACATAAAATTGGAATAGATGTGTCTATTATGATTTTATTCTTTTTTATTTAAATAATTTATTCAGATTACATTGATTGTTATCCTCTCACTTGTATTACAATTTTGTTCTTTAGACTATTTTACTATTATTTTAAGAGTGTTGTGTGAATGCACACCTGTGTGCAGGTTCCCTTGGAGGCCAACAGAGGATATCTAATCCTCAGGAACTAAATTATAGGAACTACCCAATGTGGATATGGGGAACAAAAAGGCAGTGCTCGCTCCAGAAGAGTAGGAAATGCTAAGTCATCTCTTCAACCTCTATAAAATTAAAAACATTAACATGTTATCTGTGCCAGGCATGGTGGCACACGCCTTTAATCCCAGCACTCGAGAGTGGATTGCTGTGAGTTCAAGGCCAGCCTGGTCTACAAAAAGAGTGTAGGACAGCCAAGGCTACACAGAGAAACCCTGTCTTGAAAAAAAAAAAAGAAGAAAAAAAAAAGTTATATGTTTGTTTGTTTGATTGATTAATGTGTGTGCACCAGCATGTTTGTGTGTCCAGTGTGGGCATGGATGCCTGGATGTTAGTGTCCTTCAACTTACAGAAGCACACTCTCCCCTTTCAGCATGTGGGTTTGAAGAATCTAACTGAAGTCATCAGGCCTGGCAGTAAACGCCTTTACCCACTGAGTAGCTCACAAGCCCAACTTATAATTTTTATTATAATATTCATTAATAAATATTCAACTTTACTAGTTCTTGTAAATGTTTAGCAATAATAAAACAATTTTACAGACTCATTAGTATATTACAAAAAAAAATAAAGGTATATGTCAACATCCATCATGAACCAATATATAAAGTTCTTTTAAAAAAAATGAACAAACAGAGCTGAGCAAGGATGGAGCACACCTTTAATCCTAGCACCTGAGTGGCTGACACAGGATGGTCTCTGACTTCAAGGCCAGTCTGGTCTACAGAGCACGTTCTAGGACAGTCAGGGCTACACAAGAACCTAATCTTGAAAAGCCACAAAATAAAATAAAGAAAATTAAGGCAAAATATTAACAAACAGGACAGGGCTGAGAAAGGATTTATCCTATTAACAGCTGCTTACCATTTGAAAACAATTCCTTTTAGCCTGTCATAAAAAGGAGAGCTACTATGTGATCTCATCAGATATAAACAAACCAACCGACAAAATCAACACCCATTTCAACAAGAGAATATTCTCAGTGTGACTAAACACCAACTCCATACTACACAGACTAAAAGCTTTCTAAAATCATCAGTGAGGAAGATTCAAGGACAATGCAAGAAAGCACAGACAAGAAACACAGACTAGATGGAGCCACAAACCCAGGGGGTGGGAATGCATTTAAACAGGTGAGTCGGGAGCCAGCCTGGTCTACAGAGAAACCTTGTGTGGTGGTTTGAATAGGTATGGCCCCCATATCCTCATGTGTTTGAATGCTTGGTCCACAGGAAGTGGCAGTACTAGGAGGTGTGGCCTTGTTGGAGGAAGTGTGTCACTGTGGGGCAGGCCTTCAGGTCTATGCTCAAACTACACAGAGTGACACACAAGCTCCTATTGTCTACAGCTCAAGATGCCATGTCTGCATGCGTGCTGCCATGCTTCCTGCCATGATGATAATGGACTAAACTCTGAAGTGAAAGCCAGTCTCAATTAATGTTTTCCTTTATAAGAGTTGCCATGGTCAAGATGTCTCTTCACAGCAATGGAAATCCTGTCTTGAAAAACAAAAACAAAAAACCCAAACAAACAAACAAAAAAGTAGTGCCGAGGGAGGAACTCAGAGGAGACACAAAATTAATTATTTGATTGTGTACAAAGTAGACTCTAGAGAATGGAACTAACAGAGCTACTCAGTAACTCAGTGACAACTCAAACATGCCAGGAGGGGACATTATTCAAACTTCAAATGGTAAGTACACTCATGAAAGCAGATTTTTTTTCCATAAGTCTTTAAAAAAGAAAATCACAGCAGGAAAATGTCCCTATCGAAGGCTTTCCTGACCCTATTCAAATTCTGAGCTCACAGAAGCTCTGTCATCTGATCTGAATCTCAACTTCACACCTGTGGAGCCTTAAAAGCCTTTTTGGCACTGTCATGTGTAAAGAGTCTTTCTTTATATGTAAATTAAAAACTAAGTATTAAAGTAGTGAAGCAGTGCTAGAGAAATGGCTCAGCAGTTAAGAGCACTGTCTGCTTGTCCAGAAGACCTGGGTTCAATTCCCAGCACCCACATGGCAGCTCACAACTGTCTATAACTCCAAGATCTGATAGCCTCACACAGACATACATGAAGGTAAACACCAATGCACAAAAAATAAAAATAAATAAATTATTAAAATTAATGAGGAAAGCTGGGTGTGGTGGCACCTTTAATCCCAGCACTGGGGAGGCAGAGGCAGGCAGATCGCTATGAGTTTGAGGCCAGCCTGGTCTACAAAGGGAGTCCAGGACAGCCAAGGCTACACAGAGAAACCCTGTCTCAAAAAACTACTACTACTACTACTACTACTAATAATAATAATAATAATAATAATAATAATAATAATAATAATAACAACAACAACAACAAAGTTCACAGGTACATAAAAGCTATTACCTGTTTGGCTGTATGTCCACCTATGCCTGCTATGCATACACATGGAACCCAGAGGACATCCTGTACAGTTGGTTCTCTCCCTCCACCATGTGGATGTGGGATGGCACTCAGGTGTGGATGCTTAGCAGCAAGTGTCTTTGGAACATGTCTACAAGGTCACTCAACTGCCAACACACAAAGTTGGCCTTAGCATTACATAGTACTCCAAACCCCTAGTCAGAGCAGAGTGAAACTCAGCCACCCTGGCCACAGCGGCAAGCTGAGTGCCAGGCACTTTGTAGTGAAAGGTCATTACATTAGCAATGAAGGTCATTTTCTTTTTTGTATGTTTTAAGTTTTGTGGATTAGCAGCATTCAACAATTACCTGGCTCTTTTTGTTTGAGTTTTTCTGTGTAGTTGTGTAGTTGAGGGTTTCTGTATAGTCCCTGCTGTCCTGGACTCACTTTGTAGACCAGGCTGGCCTTGAACTCACTGAGATCCACCTGCTTCCCTCCTCCAGTGCTGGAATTACAGGCATGTGCCACCGCATCTGGCTAGCCTGGCCTCTTTGAACCTAGAATTCTTATATAGAAACTAGGTAGATGATTGCTGAACTCTCAACACACACACACACACACACCCACACACACACACACACACAGATGAACTTAAATTAGATAACTGTTAGGAGTTGTTAAGCCTCCAGAGTTTCTTGCTTCTACACATATAACCATATGACCACCATACATAAACACACATGACTCCGAAGTCCAAACCTGACTCCAAAACACACAGCATTACTTATTTGGATTTCACAGTTTCACATTAAAAAACATACAGAAGGCAACTGCTTCAAAGATTTAATTTTCCTACACTCTCCTTAGGACACACGGTAAGGCCAAAATCATGCTAAGCCAAACCTAAAGCAAAGCCAGTAGTAATGCCCCGGCTCTGCAATGCACACTGTGGACAGCACGGTGAGTGTTGCTCCTTCTGAACAGCTGTGCAGACATCAAACAAGCACCCCGGCTTTTCTTACAACCAATTCCATCTGGATTAAGCTCACATAAGTATTCTATTTGCATACATGACAGAAGAAGGCATCAAATCCCATTACAGATGGTTGTGGTTGCCAGGAATTGAACTCAGGACCTCTGGAAGAGCAGACAGTGCTCTTAACCACTGAGCCATCTCTCCAGCCCCAAGCTCACATATTTCTTTTCCCTTTTTGAGACATGGTTTCTCTGGGTCACCCTGACTATCCTGGAATTTGCTTTATAGACCAGGCTGGCCTTAAACAGGCAGCTGTAAGAAGCCATGCCAGTGCTGGGAACTGAACACAGCTTCTCTGCAAGAACATCAGTGATCTTAACTGTTGAGCCATCTCATCAACTGTACAATTCTTTTGTTAATTTCTATTTATGTCTATTTATGTAATCTATTTTATATATAAATTGTGTATGTGAAGTTACAGGCGGGATTTGCAGAGTCAGCTACTGTGTAAGTACAGCAAGGATACTGAAATGAACTGCAGAGCCACAGCCATTTCTGTACCCTAGCAACACCACAGTTACTGCCTCCTATACTTCTTTGCCACACCTTGCTCCATGCTCCAATCTAAGGTGACATCCAGAGACTTACTGTGTTCAGTGCATTGAGAGTGGTGTCATCTCGAGATGCGGCGACACAGCCATCTTCTGTAGAGCCTCCATCACACATGCCTGCAAATGCTGCCATGCTCCTTTGGGGAAAAGGAATGGAGTTTCTTTGATCAGCATACATCAACATATGGATACACAGTGATTTTTTTTTTAAAGTTGTTCGAAACAAGGTTTGCCTGTATTATCATGGCTGTCCTGAACTCTCTTTGTAGACCAGGCTGGCCTGGAACTCAGAGTGACCCACCTGCCTCTGCCTCCCAAGTGCTGGGATTACAGGCTTACACAGTGACTTTTAGCCCTTAGTTTGCAAGCACATTTTCAGCAAGGCTCCACTAACACACGCACACTATGTCAGTCCTCAGCGCAGGCAGCAGTCTGACCCTTTCTCCCTTGGGACAGAAGTATGACCTGCAGTGGGTCCATGTTACTTCAAAGATTTCAAATCTTAGCACATGAAAAATCTATTATGGTGTTTTGAAAATGCCCATATACACTATTACCATGCATTAAAAAATTTCAAGTTGTGGGAAAACAGGTGAAATTACTTCCTCTCCTCTATTTACCAACTGCCTTTCAATGAACTAAAAGTGAAAAACGACAGAACAGGAGGCAGTTGTCTACCACGTTTATACTACCTCAACCCCACTGCGCCACTGTACAAAGAAAGCACTGCAGACTGCACACAGCCAAGATGAACAAGCCGCCCCAAACTACACAGTTCAGCTTTGCTACTGCACAGGTGAGGCTGCAGTGAGTCCTGCAAATCACTGCTAATGGAGGTTCTGCCTACGCGATGGCATGAAGGGACTGAAGTTTCTGTTTTCATCCTTGTCATCTGTATGCTTGCAAGTTAAGTTCTATAGTATAATCACAGATAAATGTTCCCAAGAAGGGAAGTCACACACATGTCAAGCTGGGGTCAGACACTAATGAAGAGCCACAGCACAGAGAACTTAGTAAATGGAACTGTAAAGTGAGCTGAAACTTGCTCAACTGCAGTGAGAGGTCCTGGTAATTACACATGTGACTGAAGATGTTCCCTCTGAGGAGCTCTACTGTCTGACACAAAGCAAAGAGCAAGAAGAGAACAAATGGCAGCTTACTGCTGTCAGATAAGGAGGACCACCAGAGCAGACAGCAATACTCAACGTTCCCAGGACTAACAAGGAGGGAAAAGGAGGAATTTTATTGACACTCATCAGTCCGGATGTCCTAATTCAGAAAGCAGTTAGGGCAAATTCACATTACCTTGCTGCCCTCAAGTACATGAGGAGGTCACAGTCACTGACCCCAGGCATCCAGACAAGTTCCTCATGCTGAGTCACAGTGTCACCATCTGGAGAAGGAAATGGTTGCAAATCTGGAAGTTTGGCCTGTAAGACAGGGGTGAAGTTACCATCAAGGTCAGTACTGGAAGGAGCTATTGCACCCAGCAATCTTCCCAACCTGGTGCACTGAGCCTATGTCCTTGGGCAGCAGAAAGGTTAGAGTAAAATCGTAAATCATTGAAGTCACAGCAGACTGCTTAATCCCCACATAAGGAGCACTAAGTGGTGGCAAACCCAACCTGTACTACCATGATCTAATAGTTCGGCACACAAATAGAATGAACAAAACCAAAAAGTACCATAGAGTGACAGCTCTGAATAAGAACAAGACACACATCTCCAATACACACTTACAAATCAGACACATGGCAGATTACAGGACTGCATCTAATAGCGTACCATGGTTACGACAAAAACACTAATGTTAACACTAAGACAGTTTAATTAACTGGTAGAAACAGCATAGTTGGGGAATAAGAGAACTACTTATCAAGAAACAGGATAGAATTCTCTAGAATAAAAGAAATGGCTGTGACTTGCTATGACACTGCAGAGTGAATTGAATAGTATACATAAGAACAACTCATCAGTAAGGCAGTGGTGGTGCACACCTTAATCCCAGTACTCAGGAGGCAGAGGCAGGCAGATCTCTGTGAATTCAAGGACAGCCTGGTCTACAGAGTGAGTCCCAGAACAGCCAGGGCCACACAGAGAAACCCTGTCTCGAAAAACCAAAACCAAAACCAAACAAAAACTAAAACAAGACAAAACTCATCAGATGTAATGCAAACATCCCAAATAAGAACAGAAGTAACCAACAAGCAAAGCAGTCAGATTTCGTACCTGCACCCTGCTAAGGCAGAGCAATGGTACGTCAGCAGGTACCATGACTACTGTAATCATCAGAGGCCTAAAAGAGTCAGAGACCTGCAAGTTACCCAATATTCTCATCTCAGCAAATGGTGAACACGGGCATGTTACTTTTATAGTTTACACTATGCTGAAGTTAAAAAGCAGACCTGTGTAGAAGCAAACACTGGAATGCCAAGAGGCACATAGTTACTTTTAAATAGTCTAGCAGACACATGAAAAGAAACTCCACATCCCACTAGGCAGGCTGTGCATCAGCCATGTGCACAGAGGGAAGACTACAAGGTAAAACAAAGACAGAGAACAGCACTCCTCCACCCAGGGGACAACAGTGTTTCCCAGGTTCTCTGTCTCCCTCAACCCCCACCTGGAAATCTTCATTTTTAATGGAAGCTCCTATTTTCGATGCTGGATATTCAAGTTTTAAGGTGGTTCTGTGACAAAACACAATACTCACAAGGCTGTCTGCTCTGTCTGCAGTCTGACACCTCTGCTACACTGCAACTCTTAACAATTTTCACTTTTAACTTTCCCCTAACCTTCAGTTGGCTGGCTGGTTGGCTGGTTTGGAGACAGAGTTTTGTTATGCAGTCTAGGACTGATCTCAAATTTTCCTGCCTCAGCTTGCAAAATACTGGCATTACAGGTGTGTAGCACCACTCTAAGTAAAATAGTGGTCGTTTTATACTTAATATTCACTTTCATATCATTTTATTGGGTGCTGTCAACTCCAACTGCTCTTCCCTAAAAGAGCAGTGCTGGTGACACTGCCTTAAAAAAAGGGTTGTTATTAGTAAACAGCCTAAAGGTTGCTCCTTATTAGGATAGCAGGAACCGCACAGGCGTGGTGGCGCACGCCTTTAATCCCAGCACTTGGGAGGCAGAGGCAGGAGGATAGCTATGAGGCCAGCCTGGTCTACAAAGGGAGTCCAGGACAGCCAAGGCTACACAGAGAAACCCTGTCTCGAAAAACAAAACAAAAAACAAAACAAAGAGTAGCAGGAACCACCCTTACTCTTCCAGAAGCCTCCTTCCCCACAGAGAGCCTTGGCAGTTTGATCCTCAATAAATCCTTCCTTCTACCCACAGTCTAGAACAGTAGTTTCTCTGTCCTGTCACTCCACATCTCACGAATCTACTTACTATAAACTGAAAATACTGGATAAGATGAAAACAGAATGGACACTCATAAGGAAAGTCGCTGACATCACAGCAGTACCTTTTATGCCAGCTCCAGTGTCTGGTGTGACAATGGCTTTTTAGTGAATTAATTAAAAAGTACTACAGTTGGGGAACACGACCTGGAGGGGAGCATGACTAGGAACATGACTGAGGAAAAGAAAATGCAGTTTAACCACAAACTCCACTCCTTATCTGCCACAGGGATTAGGGAGGGGAATGTGGCAATAGCCTCAAAACTGCTATCAGACTGGCTCTCCAAGCAGGCACCTTTCTGAGAACATAATCAAAGATGTGCTGTCTGAACTACAAATAAAAATGAAACAAAAGAAAGGCACCCCACACTGACTGCTCTTCCTGAGGTCCAGAGTTCAATTCCCTGCAACCACATGATGGCTCACAACCATCTATAATATGATCTGGTGCCCTCTTCTGGCCTGTAGGTGTACATGCAGGCAGAGCACTGTATACATGATAAATAAATAAATCTTTAAAAAAAGAAAGAAAGAAAGAAAGAAAGAAAGAAAGAAAGAAAGAAAGAAAGAAAGAAAAGAAAAGAAAGAAAGGCGCCCCAGAGAGCTGGAGAGATGGCTCAGAGGTTAAGAGCACTGGCTGCTCTTCCAAAGGTCCTGAGTTCAATTTCCAGCAACCACATGATGGCTCACAACTATCTGTAATGAGATCTGGTGCCTTCTTGTGGTGGGCAGGTGTACATGCGGGCAGAATACTGTATAAATAATAAATAAATCTTTTTTAAAAAAAAAGGCCCAGAGAGTATATAATATCTACCACTCATATAAAAGGGGGGAGGGAATAAAAGTAAGTGGGAAGAACAGTATCATCATAAAATCTAAAGTAAATGAAGAAGTAAAAGTAACAACAGAGGGGTCTGGAGAGATGGCTCAGTGGTTAAGAGCACTGTCTGTTCAATTCCCAGCACCCACATGGCAGTTCACAAATGTCTTTAACTCTAGTTCCAGAGGATCTGACACCCTTTCACAGACATACATTAAGCAAAACACCAATGCAAATAAAATAAATAAGTTTTAAAAATGTAGCAACAGATTGAACTGGTTCTAGTCAGGAACTATGTCAAGTAATGCCAAAACATTAATTTAGGATATAATTGAAAGATAAAATAAATTTTACAGTACACTGCTTCCAAGCAGCTGTGAGTATAAGTTGATGGCAAAGTATGTGTAATGCTCATGTAAGACCTAGACTCCATCCCAGCAGCAAAGGAAGCAAAAGGAGGAGTGTAGCTATTGTTATTCTGGGTTATAAGATAAAGGGATAAAAGTAATTAGATTAGTGTCATCCATACATGAGAAAAAGATACAGACTCACATGAAAGCAGATCAAGAGTAATAGAAATGTTCAAGTTTTAAATTTAAATTACAAGTATCAGAATACTTGTGTACAGTTTTACACATACAGATGCACATAAACAGAATCAGAGAGGGGAAGGGAGGGAGGGGACGGGGGAGAGGAGTGTTTGGGATTACTGACTGATTCAGGGCTCAGCAGCTGGCTCAGCAGTTAGTAGCTAAGTACTGTTGTCAAAGAGGACAGAGTTCAGTTCCCAGTACTCACATCAGACAGGGCACAATTAACTGTAACTCTAGCTCCAGGGGAACCCAATGTCCTCTTCTGAACTCCTTGAACAACTATACTCATGTACATGTGTCCACACAGACATAAGCAATCATACATACATACATAACTTTAAAATAAGAGAAAGAACTTTTTTTCCATTTTTTGAGACAGGGTTTCTCTGTGTAGCTTTGGTTGTCCTGGACTCGCTCTGTAGACCAGGCTGGCCTCGAACTCACAGAGATCTGCCAAAGGCGTGCACTACCACGCCCAGCTAAATAAAAGCAAATATTTTAAAAAGGAAATTGCTGGGTTTTTTCCCTTTGCGTGATGTGCATGTATACATGCATTTTACTGCTTGTGAGTGGGCACGTGTGTAGGTGGGAGAACAGGCAGAGGCATGAGGTGCATATAGGAAATCATCCTCAATTGCTCTTTGATTTTATTAATTGACGCAGGGTCTCTCACTCAAAGCCAGAACTCACCACAATGACTAATCTTGCTAGCAGACTACTGTGGGGACTCTCACTTCCATATTTTTCTGCTGGAATTACAGGTGGATGCTACACCCACTTAACATTATCATAGACTCTAGGGATCATAATGAACTCTATTCGGTATGCTTGAAGGGCAAGTGGTTTTTGGGTTCTTGGGTTTTGTTTGTGTGTGTGTATATTGTTTTCTTTTCCTTTCCCTTTTTTGTTTCTGTGGTTCTTCTTTTTCTTTTCTTTCTTTCTTTTTCATTTTTGGTTTTTTGAGCCAGGGTTTTCTATGTAGACCAGGCTGGCCTTGAACTCACAGATATCCATCTGCCTGTGCCTCTCAAGTGCTGGGATTCAAGACGTGTACTACCACCGCCCAGCTTTTTTCTTTTTTTTTTAAAGACAGGGTTTCTCTGTGTAGCCTTGGCTGTCCTGGAGTCATTTTGTAGACCAGGCTGACCTCGAACTCACAGAGATCCACCTGCCTCTGCCTCCCAAGTGCTGGGATTACAGAAGTGCACCACTGTACCTGGCTTTTGTTCTTGTTTTTAATTACACTGATTTGGATTTTTTTAAAAGATTTATTTATTTATATTGTTTACACAGTGTTCTGCCTCCATGGCAGAGGAGGGCACCAGATCTCATCACAGATAGTTATGAGCCACCATGTGGTTGCTGGGAACCAAACTCAGGACTTTTAGAAAAACAGACAGTGTTCTTAACCTCTGAGCCATCTCTCCAGCCCCTGATTTGATGTTTTTTGTGTTGGCTAAGGGAGTGGTAGATTACGGGACACATGTAGAACACACAGGAGTCAGTTTTCTCCTTCTACCATGGTGGCGGCAGGATCAAACTTAGGTCACTAGGCTGGAGCCATTTTGCCAGTCAAATGAGAAGTGATCCTAAGCCTGAGCCATCTCCCAACCTCATGATATACCGATTTTGATTTAGTATAAAATATTGTAATTGTGCCTTTTATTAGAGGGCTTCTTTCTTTTTCATTGTTCTATCTAAAATTAAAATGATATATTTGTGTACATTTCATTACCATGGGTAGGAAGTAGCCCGAGAGAATTGCACACAAAGCAAGTCTCACCAACTCCACCAAGTTCAGTAACACCAAGGAGAATTGTCTTATGTTCCCATTTTTGTATGTGTTACTATTGACTCTAAAAAAAAAAAAGCTAAAAACTTTAAGATGGTAATTTGATTTAGCAGAGGCAGAGGCAGAGGCAGAGGCAGGTGGATCTCTGTGAGTTCAAGGCCAGCCTGGTCTACAAATAGTTGAGGACCACCAGGGCTCTGTGTTACAGAGAAACATTGTCTCCAAAAAAACCAAAACCAAAACCGAAACCAAAATTCCCTATCTGGCATTAAATGAACATTCAATTCGAACAGAAGCACACAAACTCAAGATGAGTAAGTCTGTTTCTTTCTGAGATTTAACGGTGCATTATAAGATCCTACAACCATGGAAACAAACTGTGGGAAAGAAAAATGGGTAAGAAAACACAACACTAGGGGAAGAAGAGAAGGGGGAGTGTGACTGAGTGATGCAGGTAAGCACTGGATCCTCGATTTAAACCACATCTGGAGAGCTTATTCAATGGGTAAAGGTGCTTGTGGCCAGGGCTGACAACCTGAGTTTGATCCTTGGGACCTATATACTAGGAGAAAAATCTGTTGTTCCAAGTTGTGCTCTGATGTGTGTGTGTGTGTGTGTACACACACACACACACACCACCTCCTCCTCCTCCTCCTCCTCCTCCTCCAGCAGTCGCAGTAAAACACAACCCAGGATGATTATAGTACAGTAAATAGCACATGCATGAAATATCAGCACTCAGAAAGCAGAGCCAATCTGGGCTATATATTGACACGTTATCCTCCCAAAATCAAATGAGGGCTGGAGAGATGGTACAGACATTAAGAGTGCATGCTGCTCTTCCAGGTGGACCCCAGTCTGGCTGCAGAACCCAGCCAGGAAGTTCATAACTGCCTATGAAGTACATTTCCAAGATCTCAGGCCCTCTTCTGGCCTCTACTGACACCTACTTTCATGTGCACATACCTCCACACAGGTACACACAAACACACACACTTAAAAATAATTAATAAGCAGGGCATGGTGATGCATACCTTGAATTCCACACTAAGAACAAAGGGCTAGGTAAATGAATTTGAAGCCAGCCTAGGCTATAAAGTGAGACCCTGTCACAAAAACTAACAAGAATAACAAACAAAAGTATCTCAAAACAACAAACTAAATAAATAACAAAAACAAACAAACCCCAGCAACTCTAGTCTAGATCTAGAGTAATGTAAGTCACTTAGTATGTAGAGAACTTAGCATGTACAGAACCATAAGTGCCCCTCCTCCCCACAGACCACAGCCCACAGGCAGTCCTGGTAAGGCCTCCCTAACAGCCCACCCCAGGAATACTATCCTTGAACAAGACAGAAATTAAGGGTCTTGTTACTATGTGCTTCTGCCTTTATCATAAAAAGAATATCTAGAAACAATATACCTCTGTTGGTTTCTGCATTTTGAATCAGAGTTAAAATTAAGTTCTGAAGAAATATATGTGGCATATAAAAATGTTCAAAATCTAAGAAACAAACAAACAACAGAACAACTAGGAGACACCTAGACCCTTTATGCCCAAACAAGGATTGCTATGACTTGTAATTTGTGTCTGTGCATAACACACATATTGGCTGTCTCTCCAACACACAGTTCACTCAAATGAGAATTCAGGGTAATCATGCTAAGTCATTTTCCCCAGGGTTTAGCAATAGACACATGACCCAACCATGTGCGTGTCAGAACTCCTGTAAAGAGCCAACAAGCAGCTGGAGAATGCCAGCAGCACTCAGTAACTCACATAAGCAGCTCTGAACTTACTAGGACAGTGCAGGAGGTGTGAGCAGCCATGGTGTCCAGAGTGCCCCCTGCCGCTCCTCAGAACTTACTAACTGGTACTAGAATTCTAAGCAAAGGAACTTCAGTACACTAAACGGATGCCAGAAAGAACAGCTCACCCAAGATCCAGCTGAAAAGAACCAGCTATCATGGCATCTGGGGGAAAAAAGATGTTTAGAATATCTTTTTCTTTCTCCTTGTTAGTGGTGATGGGAGTGGCACCTTGAGCTTCACACATGAGGCAAGTACTCCACCACTGAGCAACACTCTCAGTCTTCTTTTTTAAAAGATTGTTTATTTTTATTTTATATGTATAAGTATTTTACCTTTATATATGTATAAGCACCATATATAAGCCGGGTGCCCACAGAAGCCAGAAGAGGGCATCAGATCCTCTGGAACTAGAGTTAAAGATGGTTGCCAGCCACTAGGTGAGTGCCGGGCAACTGAACCTGGGTCCTCTTAACCAGGAACCCAGCTCCCCAGCTCCCTAAAATATCTTTAAACTAAAGTATACAATAACTAAATGTTCATCAATGAATGACTAGATAAACAGTGAAATACATACACACATTGAATAATTCTATCTTAAAAAGAAATTGGCACATGCTACAATATGGATGAACCAAAAAGCATTTGAGAATGAAGAAAGTCAGTAACAAAGGCAAATGCTGTAAATTCTACACCTGTGAGGGAGACAGACACTGGGACAAGGAGTGGAGAGGAGGCTCCGGAGGCCTGAGCAAGAGGAAAAGGAGCCACGGCTTGGTGGATACAGAGTGTCAGCATCACAGAACATCTCCAGAAACAATCTGTAGAGGTGGGGAACTGCAATGGTTGCACAATAGTAACATATTTATAATGTTACTGAACTATATCCTTTAAAGTGGGTAAACTCTGCAGTCCTTTTATTTTTTGACACAGGATTTCACTATGGAGCCCTGGCTGTCTTAGAAGTCCCTATATAGACCAGGTTGGCTTCCAGCCCACAGAGATCTTCCTGCCTTTGTCCCTTGAGTGCTAGAATTAATCTTTTTTTTCTTTTTTTCTTATTAACTTTTAAGTTATGAAACAAAATTATAGGTTCCATTATAACATTCCATATGACTCCATAAAACTGAAGACTGAGCACACTCACTCCATATCAACCTCACTTGCCTCCTATCTTCCCAAGTTGCTTGGTTTAATACTTGCTTGGGCCAGGAGGAAAGACCCCTGAAGCTGGATGCAGTGCACCCACCTGTAAAGATAGCACTGTGACAGAGGCAGGAGGATTAGAAATTCAAGTCCAGTCTGTGCAACGTACGGTAGGCAACAGGGTTGAAGCCAGCCTTGGCTACAGAGCAAGACACTGCCTCAAAGTCAAAGAGTTCAGGATGTGAAGAAAGAGCACACACACTGTATAAGCATGAAGGTCTCATTTTACATCCCAGGTGCCACATAAAAACCTAGGTATAGCTGCACGCTCCGGATGAGAGACCAGGTGGAGGTCGCTGGCCAGCAGCCTAAGTGCAGAGCCAGTGAAAGGCTCTGTCTAACAGAACGAAGTAGAGAGTGAATAAGCAAAGCAACTAAGTGACATTCTCCTCTGGACACACACACACACACACACACACACACACACACACACACACACACAAAGAACAAACACAATACTCCACAAAACCTTTATTTCTGTATTTAAAAATAATTAAAGAATTCTTCATATCAATACCTATTCTAAGATGCTACCCAAATGAATAAAGATACAACAGAAAAACAGGAAATAAAAACCTATTATTTAGTGAGTCAGTGAAGTACTTTACCTGATGGCTGGGGCCAACACGGATCTCCCCTTGGGTACTATTCAGCCTCCTGTAGAGAGAACAGAGGGTCAGCACAGTCGCTCTGACAGACACAGTTCAAATAGATAGGGGACACCTTTTTGTTGTTAGCATTTATTTATGTGTATGTCCATGGAGGACAGAAAAGGGTGCCAGATGGACATGGAACTGGTGCTACTTTGTACCCAGTGCTCTTGATTGCTGAGCCACCTTTCCAGTCCCAGAGAGATTTATTTATTATGTATAAGTGTTCTGCCTACATGTACACCTGTAAGACATTATAGATGGTTGTGAGCCACCACATGGTTGCTGGGAACTGAACTCAGGACCTCTGGAAAGCAGTCAGTGCTCTTAACCTCTGAGTCATCTCTCCAGCCCCCAGAGAGACATCTTAAGGGGACCACTCCCTCACTTTTCCTACCACTGCTTCAGCCATGCAGGCTTACAAGCACAAGCCCTTAACCCCTCATTCTTCGGAGAACCTGACTGCAGCCTCTTCTGCTGTCTTCTCTCAGTGAAGCCCTGGTGTCCTCCTCCCACTCACTATGTAGATGAGGAATGTGAACTTCTGATCTTTCCTTCCTCCATGAGGGCTCAGACTACAAGTGTTATTGCCTGGTGGTGGTGGCAGCTGTTGCTGCCGCTGCCTTTAATCCAAGCAGTAAGGAGGCAGAGGCAGGCTGATCTCTGTGAGTTTGAGGCCAGCCTGGTCTACAGAGTGAGTCCAGGACACACAGAGAAACCCTGTCTCAACAAACCAACCATGCCACAGCATGTCACCATACTCGGTCTATTTGCCCTGAAGACTCAGGGAGCCGGCACTTTACCACCTGAGTTACATGCCCTGCCTCTCTTTTTTCTTATACTCCAACAGCTTTTCTCATCACGAGCACTGTTTGGGGGTGGGTGGGGGACATCAGTAGCAATGACAGAGGCAGTAAGAACAGCAACAATAAAGATATAGTCCCAGCCCTAAGACTCTTAGACTGTACCTGGCACAGAGGGAGTACCCACCTCCCAACAGAAAGGGCCCAGACATTATGAACGTTAAGATATTCCATTCTAGAAGACACCTCACACAAATACTAGGAGAAGTTAAGGAAATCAACCAAGCTTCCAATGTCTAACCAGCTGCCCAGGCTAGCCATGACCATGGCCCGACATAAAATAGTAATGCTTGGCCACTGTTTTGTGACTCCACTGCATGGTTTTCCAGTGTGCGAGCTCTGTGTGCTACAATAACATGTGGTGACAAACAGATGTACCTCAAAAGCTCAACCAACTCTGTCCCATGTCCCTCCTCCCCTATAACAACCAAGTCACTTAGCCTGGAGAGGACTGAATGACTCTGAGGGAGACAGGGAGGCAGACGGTGGGCACCTCATGAGGGGCCAGACCCACAACAGGGCAGACAGACAACAAGGGGCTATGATGAGGACACACGGACACAAAGGGCTCACTTTGTTAGACTAGGCATCTGCTTTCCTTTTTGACACAGAAGCTTGTAGATGGACTATTCTAGTAGGTTTATGCAGAAGATAACTGCTTCAAGAACTATGTCAAGGATTTAACTGGCCTGGTCAACACTACTCTGTAAAACTAACTGCCTGGTTTGGCTTTGGTTTTGGTTTTGGAATCAGGGTTTCTCTGTGTACCCCCGGATAGATGGAACTCATTCAATAGATGAGGCCAGCCTGGAACTCAGAGATTGATCTGCCTCTGCCTCTAGAGTGCTGAGATTAAAGGTGTGCGCCACAACAGCCAGGCTTACTGCTTGTTCTTTTCAGTTGCTCAGCCACTAACACCTTCATTTCTAATTCTTAGGTAGCTGTGAGCAAACTAGCCTACCAAAGCCTTTCCAGACTTTCCAAATGCTTTTCTGACTTGAAGGAGCTCCAGCCAAGACCTATTATAATTCAGAAAGCGCATGCCACAGATTGCCTGGTGCTATTTTAGGGTTCCCTAATGGTTGATTATGAAATCTTTCTGATACCACCAATACTCACAGTGCCAAAGTAATGCCACAAAGTGAAAACAACCCTCAAGTGCCTTCTGGACTAAACACCCTCCTATTTCTAAAACTGGGAGGGAACCAACATGAAAGTGTACACCTCCACCCTTGACACTCAGAGGGTAAGAGTCTCATAATACAAGGACACCTCCCTTCCCAAAAAGCAAAAAACAAAATCCAAAACAAAAAAATAAAATAAAATAAAAAACAAAAAACAGGGTTTGGTCTCTGTGTAGCCCTGGTTTGCCTCAAAAATTTTCACATCTGCCTTCTGTGTGCTGGGATTAAAAGAGTGCTCCACCACCACCCTGCTGAAAACATGTATTAAAAAATTATTTAAAAAAAAAAAAAAAGCCAGGCAGTGGTGGAGCACACTTTTTTTTTAAAGATTTATTTATTTATTTATTGCATATGAGTGCTTTATCTGCAGAAGAAGACATCAGATCACATTAGAGATGGTTTTGAGCCACCATGTGGTTGCTGGGAATTGAACTCAGGACCTCTGGAAGAGCAGGAGTCGCTCTTAACCGCTGAGCCATCTCTCCAGCCCACTGCATGGAGCACACTTTTAATTCCAGCACTCAAAAGGCAGAAGCAGGCAGATTTCTGACTTTGAGGTGAGCTTGGTCTGTATCTACAATGTACAGGACTAGGGCTACACAGAGAAATGCTGTCTCAAATAAACAAAAGCCAAAACACAAATGAATGAAAACTCCAAAAAGAGAGCTAGAGAAATGGCTCAGCAGTTAAGAGTTATAACATCGAGGAAATGCACAATGTACACTAAATGTTAGAAAAACAATTTTCAGACAGTTTTTATTTCTGTTGCCTAGGCCAGACTCATACCTGCTATGGCCAAGACCACCTTAAACTTCTGACGCTCCTGTTTCCACTTCTCGGGTGCTGGAATTATAGACAGTGCAAGCACTCGGGAGGCAGAGGCAGGTGGATTAATGTGAGTTCAAGGCCAGCCTGGTCTACAAAGAGAGTCCAGGTTGGCTAAGGCAACACAGAGAGACCCTGTCTTGAAAAAAAAATCAAAACCAGAACAACAACAAATTATATGAAGAAAAACAAGCTCTCAAAGCTATGTAACTGGAGAGGGCAGAAACATCTTCACAGCTCTTTGTTCTGCTGCCTGGCCTGACCTCAAACTCAAGACTTCCCCGCAAGACTCCGTGCACCCCCCCCCAACCCCCGGTGTCACCACCCAGGTGAGCAACACTATGCCTGTTTACCATCTTTCTAGTACCACACCAAGACCCAAGAAGAGTTTGATATATTAAAGTTTGTATACATTGTTTTGGTTTCTGTTTTGCTTTACAGCTAGGATGGCAAGCACCCTACCACCAATTTAGGTTCCCACACAAAAGCTTGTATACAGTGTAAACATAAATCTTTATCGAAAATCTTCTGGACTGTCACAT
>OU015754.1:80527090-80554544 GCA_907169655.1 Acomys percivali | reverse complement strand
TACTGGGGATACAGCTTAACATGTATATGTGTGTGTTCATTCTTTTAAAAACTATCATTGTCCCTCCTAGCATAGAGAGTTCCTCTGTATAGCTAATATAAATTATATATGTTTTGAAAAATAGCTGACTCTCAACCTTTATTATTCTACAAATCCTCGGTTGGGATATAAAAAACTAACCAGTTGCAGAAGCCAAATTACAAGGATGGTAAGTCATTGTGTTTACTTCTTTAATATCAAAAAGAAAAAGAAAAAAAAAATCACTGTATATGAAACCTGATACAAAAGAAACTGATGTAACAAAGCAGTATCCATAGCAACTACAACTTAATATTTCAGCTCTCTTCAGCTGCAGTGGATTAAATAAAATGACAAGATGTTCCCTTTGAAAAGTAACCTGTTACCATGGAAACAGTTTAGTCTAAGAAGTAAACAGGGAGTGGACAGAAAGAAGCAGGAAGCTTGCATCTAAATTTCAAAAAGGGAGAAGCATCTTTGCCAGGAGATGGGAAAGTGGAGATCACCAGCCATAGAGGAGGCTTCTTCTGAAGGATTGATGGTTTGGTCTCATGGGGCTGCACCTCCCTTGGGTTGGCCAGGGAAATGTGACACAATCACTTCATCATCACAAAGAAAGTGAAAGTGAAAGGAAGCAGCACTCTGTGGATATTTAGTGCAAAGTAGCAAGTACACAGACTCCACAAACAAGGAAATGACTCAATTCAAACTTTAGTTCCACATGTGGTCTCAACATGATCTCTCTGAGTCATCATCTCTTAATGGCAAATAACTCTGGCTGTAAAAATAAGAGAATAGCTATGGTACCAAATAGACACTGGCTGCTGCAGTCACTGCTATACTTAACTCTGTGATGGCATTCAGTCTGAACAGGACGATCTGGAGACTTCACTCCAGCCTGTATCAGCCGTCACTTTTTAAAACAATTACAAATCATACATATGGCCATGCTACGCTCAAGAGAAAAACCATTGTGAAGATAGGAACCACGCCTGCTTTTAGTTCCCTACCAACATTCAAGAGCAAACGAGCTCTTACCAATGCATGTGTTAGAGCTTCAACTAGCATGTAGTAAGTGTGCAATGTGAAAGGCGGACATTTTGCCTTCAATCACATTCTCCCTAACGGCCTGTCTTCTCAAACAAGTCTACGGCTGGGTGCAACTGCATGCCGGACTGGCAAATGTGAGCAAGTGAGCTTCCTGGAGGGAGCCCATTCGTTTTGTGGCACGGCTGACGAATGGGTCTGTCCCTATTTTAGGCATCCTCCGCCAAGGGTTCTGCCTCAAAACTGCGTGTTGTTACTTTTACTGCCTTTCATACTTGTCTCATACATCTGGCCTGGCAAAGACCCTCGCTGCCTACAGCATACTCCTCCAGAGGGGCTATTCTCTCTGTTGGGCAGTTTTCCTACAGATGATTTTACAATTCCTAATAATGATTTCTAAACTCATTCTGGTAACTTTAACCCTTCTGCAATATGGCAAAAGGATCAGGAGCTCTACGAACCCCTAGTTCTTACACCTCCTAATCACACCAAGAAGGAAACCAAGATTGAAACAAAACAACCAAGGCAATAGATTCATTCTAGGTTTAGTCCAAGGATAAGGCCCAGGTGCACACTACGATTAGAAAGACCATATGAATATAGAAACAAAGGATAAATGGTCAGCTATACAAGACAAGACAGACACCTGGGTCTTAGACAAGCCTTGAAATAAAAACTCTTGCTTTGAACACATAACGTACATATGAAACAAGAAAAGGATAAAACTTCTCTTTTGAACTCATAATGAGCATACAGATAAAAATCAATGCTTTAAACTTACAATAAACAAAAGTATCTAGTTAGAAATAGTTCTAATGAGATAACTTAGAATCCATAGTCCTACTGTAGCGTCCTTTTTATGTAACAATTATATCTATTTTTAAGTGAGGTAATTTTTCATAGATGTTATAAAAACCCAAGACAGAATTAAATGTTTGTTGAAACCACCTGCTTCATCCAAATGTGTCTGCTGTCTGACTGTCTATGATGTGTGCGCGCGCGCGCGCGTGTGTGTGTGTGTGTGTGTGTGTGTGTGTGTGTGTGTGTGAGAGTGTGAAATTATGAAGCCTGTTAGAACTTGTTTGTTGAAGTTCCCTGCTTCATCTAAAAATCTGTCTGTCTGTCTGACTGTCTATGATGTGTGTGTGTGTGCGTGTGTGCGTGTGTGAGAGTGTGAAATTATGAAGCCTGTTAGAACTTGTTTGTTGAAGTTCCCTGCTTCATCTAAAAATCTGTCTGTCTGTCTGACTGTCTACCTATATTTTTATGAATATTCTGTGGGAGTTCCCTATGTTTGTGTAAATGTATGGCTTTCTCTTTCTTTCTTCTTACCACAACCAGCAGCCCCAAATAGCAAGGCTACACCCCCTGAAAGTTTAAGAATTAAAGTACAGTAGCCAGAGCCATCAACCTGACAGTTAAGAATTAAGAAAGTACAGAGTTTCTCACCATGACCAGAGGCCACAAATAGCCAGAAAGCTTGACAGTGAAAGTTCAGAGAGAAACTCTAGGTGCAACAAGCCCCTAGCCCTGACAGGCGTGGAGCAAAAGCTCTGGACCCCCTTTCTTGCCCACACTGCTGCCCACCTCAGCTACCCCTGGAACGCGTGAATGTAAAAGCCCACGTTTCACAGTCTACCTTCCACTTCCATGTCACTTTTTTTTAATCTATGAGAGAAAACATGTAATACATATTTTTCAGAACAGAGGTTATTTTACTTAAAAAGATAATATTGCACTTTCATCCACTGAATTTTATCCTTCTTTATAACTGAGTAACTCTCCATGGAGAGCACATTGCCTTGATCTACTTGGGTGTAGGCTCTGTCCACAACTGGCCACTGAGAGCAGTGCTGCAGTAAACATGGATGAGGAGGACCTCTGCAGTGCTGACTTGGAATCCTCTGGTTTAATGTCTAGGAGTTAGTATGGCAGTTCCACTTTTGTTTTTCTTGGGGAACATCTATTACTTATCTCCACAGCAGCTACACCATTTTTATTACTAGAAACTGTATGTATGCCTCCTTGTCCACTTTCCCTCAAAGTCATTCTGATCTTTAAAGTGTACGTATGCACCTGTAAACACACAGAAGAGGGTGTTCAGATCTCTGCAGCTGGGGTTACAGGGATTATGCGCCACATGACAAGGATGCTCTGACAGAGCAATAATCACTGTGCCCTCCTCTCCAGTCCCCTGTTTGTTTCCTTTTCTTTAGATTTATTTTATGTGTATGAATGTTTTCTTAATATTTATGTATATGCACCACATGCATGTCTAGGGCCCATGAGGACCAGAAAAGGGCATTGGCTCCCCTGGAACTGGAGTTATAGATGGTTGTAAAACACCATGTGGGTGCTGGGAACTAAGCCCAGACCCTCTGGAAGAGCAACAAGTACTCTTAATCACTGTCCTATTTCTCCAGCAAACTCCCTACCACAAGCCCCTAAATTTGTTTTCTTAATGATAGTCTCTGACTGAGGTGAGATGCAACCCCAAAGTAGTTTTGATTTGCATTCCCCAAGTATCTAAAGTGGTTGGGCATCAATAAATATATTTTGAATAAGCAATGACTCTAATATTCTAAATTAAGTGTACCTTAGCTATAGATAGCAAGTAAGGGCTTTATTCCAAAATCATAAAGTCACTGGGGACAGAAGGCTAGTCCTCCAAGCAAACTTAATCTCTGAAGAGGTTTGATTAACTATCTAACAGGAACAAAATTCAGCTTTCGTTCAAAAATAATAAAACAGGGAGAATTAGGCAATAACAGAATGAATGAAGAAGTCAACACAGGCACGCCCCAAAGCTGGAAGCATGGTACATGTTCCTCTGAGCAAGTCCCTGAGGAGCATGGGACAGTCCTATGGCTCTGCAGAGGAGGAGAAAGCCTAAGAAAAGAAAACCACTCTCTTGAGAAGTCACAACAATTAATTACAGAAGCAGCTCTCCCATAAGCTTCTTCAAAATATAATCCAGTGTCCAGAAGTAAGAGCTAGGCATTACCTGAGGAATAGCAAGGCTATCTATCTACCCTGAAAAATACCATAAATATGCCCTTCCACTCAGAACCATTTCAGATCAGAGAAACAGGGATTTAAACTGTGGTAGAAATAGATGTGGTTAGCCAGGCAATGTGATGGATCGCTGTAAGTTCAAGGCCAGCCTGGTCTACAAAGGAAGTCTAGGACAGCCAAGGCTACACAGAGGAAAAATCCTGTCTAAATAAACAAGCAAACAAATAAATAAAGAGGTTGTGGTGGCACAAGACTGAAATTCTAGCCCAAAGCAGGTTGGAAGAGGTGGAAGGCCGACTGGACTAGAAAGGGAAGAGGAAGCATTCACTTAATGTTTAGAAGACCAGGTGGCAGCACAGAGGAAGAGCTATTTCCAAGTGCTATGACAGCCTTGTTCATCCTCCGCATTTCTTACCCACCATTCAATGGTCTACATGGCACACTTGGCAATGACATCTAACTCTGTTCCACTCCAGGCTCCTCCTGGACTTTACTATCTTCATCTGCTGGGCAAATACAAATGGCTGTAACAACCACAGCTTAACAAAAGTGCATATGCACATATATGCATTCCAAACAAACAGCCTTCCACCAGAATTGAGCAAAGACAGGACTTTCCACGCACTGAAGTCAAACAACATAAGCCTACACGGCATTCCCAGATAGAAACAATACAGCATAAGGTTATTGTGCAGTTTAAATGCTGATTTCTGTCTAAATGTTGTATGAACTCTGTTCCTCAAATTGTCGCCCTGACATGTTGATAAAGCAGCCAATCGGTGAGCAGGGGAGAGAACAGAGCTGGACATCCTGCCAGCCAATGGAGGAGGAGTTAGGAGAGGAAGAGAGATTGAACCTGGGGATTCAGGACAAGCAGAGGCGCAGGAGAGATGATGAAGATTCAGCTGGAGCAAAGAAAGATCTAAAAACCAAGTATCTTGGTGATTTTGGCAAAGATGAAGTCAGGATAACATAGAGGATTAAGAACAGACTAAAAACCGCTCAAGATTGTGTTGTATAGCTTTATAAACAAAATTAAATGAGTCTGAATTATTCGTATGATAGCCAGGTTAAGAGAGAAACTAAGAGAAAGAAACATTGTTTTATAAAAATAACTTCAACAAGCCAGAAAGCAGGGCTACCGTACACTTCCAATGTCTCTCTGTCCCACTGGTAAGAATGAAATGCTTAAAGGCAAGTCCATCACCTAATTCCTCTTTATTGTAGTGCTGTGGATATGGTGGGCAAAGAGGCAAAAGGCATCAATTATCTTCCTTATATGTGTAACTATACCAGGTAGTGCTAAGAATAGAAACGTCAGGGATACAGAGATGGCTCAGAGGTTAAGAGCACTGGCTGCATTTCCAAAGGTCCCAAGTTCAATACCCAGCAACCAATGATGGCTCACAACCATCTATAATGAGATCTGGCCTGTAGGTGTTAAATGGAGGCAGAACACTGTATAAATAATAAATAAATAAATCTTTAAAAAAAGACTAGAAATACCAAATATTACCAGAAATAGAAGGTCTTCTTCTTGTTGGTTTTTGTTTGTTTGTTTGTTTGTTTGTTTTGTTTTTATTTTTTGGAGACAGGGTTTCTCTGTGTTATCTTGGCTGTTCTGGACTTGCTTTGTAGACCAGAGATCCATTTGCCTCTGCCTCCCGAGTGTTAGGATTACAGGTGTGCACCAATGCACCTGGTTTAGGAGGTCTTTAAAAAACACGATTTCAGGGGCTGGAGAGATGGCTAAGCAGTTGCGGGCACTGGTAGCTCTCCCATTGGACCCATTTTCAATTCTGGCACCACATGGTGGCTCATCATTGTCCATACCTCCAGCTCAAGGGGATCAAATGCCCTCTTCTGGTGGTCTCAGCACCAGGCAAGCACATGCTGCACAGATGTACATGCGGCAAACCACTCATAAACATAAAATAAAATAAAAATAAAAAGTAAAAATAAAACTACAGGACCTAGAAATCCAGTGTATGATTATAATCCCAGCTACTAGGGAGGCTGCAATAGTAGGATTGCGAGTTTGAGGCCAGTCTAGGCAGCTTAGTGTATATATAGCTTAGTGGTAGAGCACGTAACTGCCAACCAGGTGTTAGGCTGTGGGTTCAATCCTCACAGGAGGAAAAAAGGTTTTTTCAAAAGGGATAAAGATAAATACTGGAAAAGAGCAACAAGGAGGCAGATTAGTCACAACCACCATCTCCGAGACAACTGCGAATGTTGTTCTGCTACCGACATACCTGCAAGAAACTGGAGATGAGGGCTTAGAATCACGACAACACAGTAAGCACTGCGCATTGTTCTCAGCATTATGTAAAGCCACAAGGACAGACCTATGAGGAAGATGAGCTTCATTCATATTTCCAGTCAAGATTCTACCGCAGTGGATGAAGAGGTAGCCGCAGGATAAAAGACCCAAGAACTAACTGTCTGCCCTCCCTGAAGCACAACCTCTGTTTCCCCATATTTCCTGATACTCCCAAGTGAAACAAGTCGGGAAGAGGCAAAAGGAAACTGGTTAGTGTCTCTATTGATCGGCCTGCACAGAGGACTTCATCAGCCAGGAGTAATTGCAGAGCTATTCCTCACCTCCACCCCAACCCCAGCAGATGTGCCCCAAAGCCCTGCACAGGAGACAGCCATTCAGAAGCATCTTTCCGAAAATATTTTCTCAAGACAGGAGAATAAAGAACAAACTCACACACATAACAAACAGTGCTGCTGCTGCATGTGAAGCATGGAGAACTCAGCTCTGACACTAGAGGCCATCTACACAGCACAGCCAGGGAGGCCAGGTCTCCACCAGCAAGGCAGGTGCCTGTACCAAAGCACCATAAAAAAAGAGGAAATAAAGAATAAATCGTATTGTCCCAAATACTCAAGCATATGGTCTGATTCCAGAAGCACTGAGTATTATCCCCAAACTTCCAAACACAATGTTCAAATACACATTGTCCTAACAGGAAAGGCCTTCTGAGGAATGGGAATCAAACACAGAAACATCAACACAGACACTAACCCTACAATACTTCTCCATACAGTATCTCTTTGGTTCAAATTCTAAAATTAAGCCTGAAAGAATACAAATGATATGCTTTATGAATATTTTAAATGTTAGCATTGCTGAGCCCTTTGCAAATCAGAGGCCTCTCCTGAGGAGAGCTGAGCACTCAAAGCTTCACATCCAGCTCACAGGACTCTTCCTCCTCAGTGCCAATACACAACCAGCCTCTCCCCGCCCCTAGAATGATTCATTCACACCCCTCTACCTTAGGGTGCTTGCTGTATTCCGCACAACTGCATAAAAACTGACTTGTTTCCATATTGTTCCCAAACCTACTACAGGGGAAGGGGGAAGGGAAATGAGAGGCAGCAAAGCAATCCAAAACTTTTTAAAAATTCCAGTGCCAAAAAATCTGCTTATCCTGATTGGCTCCCTAATAAACCATAGTGACAGCCACTGGCCTGGGCTCTGCAAACAGGAAAAATACACCAAAAAAAGCACAATTTCAATTGAGTAGGAGGGGCTACTTTGTGGTCAGAAATCAAGCCACAGGTACCAAATGTGACCTTGTGACCTCTACCCTTTGCACTCTCCTACTCAACACAAAGTACATATACACCACAAAGCTAAAACAAACATACAAGAATAAATACAAGCATATGAATCTCAATTTTAACACAGATATCAGTGTGGATAGTCCCGCAAAGCTAATAAGTCCTGCAAACTCCAAGAAGGCTTGCTCCCTTCAGAAGGAATAGAAGAGAGATTCATGTGACATGAAAGCTCCCATCCTAAAACCCACTTTAAAATGACACAGTTGCAATCATCATCCACAGCCATTCCCTCGTGTGTCACCTCACAAGCATTATAAATTTGTGCCAGCAAACAAGCTCTCAATCAAAACAAGTTCCACCCACCTTCAAAGCAACCAATAGCTGCCCACCTACCACCCTTCCTAAAACAGCCAAACAGATCCACTCTGTGGCCCGGCAATCCACACAAGGCACACGGGTAACGAGACAGCTGCAGGTTTGCTCTGTAGGTTTTTAAGACAGACAAGTGCTACACTGGGCAAACTCAGGCTAAAATCACGCCCAAGAGAGGAAGAAGTAAGGAAGAGGGAAGAGGACATGGATAGAAACTCACAAAGCTCCACACTCTACATCTGCTTAATTCACCTCCAGGTAGACGCCAGGCACAGCTCTGACTTTATGCTCTGCAGTACCACCGCTGCACGGCCAGCTGAGCCAAAGGCTTTAGGAACATGCACTATGAATGGCGAGGTGATTCATAAACATCTTCAGAAGGAGCCTGAGCAGCAAAGCCAGTATCTGGGTGAGGCCAGGGGAAGATCGCCTACCTGCAGGGGCTGAACGGATCGTCCATGACTAACAGGCTCTCGTGAGTCTAGCTGGATTCCTGAACCTCTACTTACATCTAAAACTCTGCCCTTTTCTACTCTAAGTACTCAAAATGGAGGCACATGCAGGCTGAGAGACCTCACAGAGCTCTCACTGAGCTTGTGCTATGACCTAAGCCTTCACGCAGAACGCAGAAACTTCCCTCACACTGACAGGACTGAGCATGTGCTGTGACCCTCCCTCATCCACACACTGTCTCTCCAGAACGCAATCAATCTCAACCCTGCTGTTTCCGTAAATAAAGCCCAGCCAACAGTCTCTGCAGCTTCTCCCTGCACACCAAGCTAGTGTGCAGGGAAGTGGGGCCTTAGAAAGGGGATTCCAGACAGCCAACACCAGGGAACTCGACAAGCCAAGCCAAGGAGAAGCGTCTGTCCACTGGAGACAGCAGCAAGTTTTCTTTTGTCTTTTATATTTCAAAGTAAATTCGGTTTTTAAGTAACCAGTTTTTCAAGAAGGAACAAAAGTGAAAAAAAAAAAAAATAGTACGAATGATTGCACCCAAGATTAAACCCAGAAACACAGCCACACACTTTAGAACATAGCAGCAGTGCTTAAGGAAAGTCATTAAAACACGCCTTTTTGAAAACCTTATGTATTTGAATAAAAAGACCAAACAAGCAAGCTAGCCACATAGGTATGCACACAATAGAGACAGCACTAACAGAGCACATGAAAACCCTATGCTTCATGCAAAAAGCTCCAAAGTCCCCATGTGATAAATGACAACACTGCCTAAGGTGTAATTAATACAAGCCCCATAGGTCTTGAAGAATGGAATCTAACAATAAAAATAGCACGAAGGTTCAAATCGGCTGGGAATTGGGTGCTGCAGGTGCAACTGACAGCATGAGCCACAATGCTGGGTTGACACCTACCCCCAACATAAACCAAAGTGCATGCATATGCCCCCCAAAGCCAAACCATCCTCTATAAACACATCCGCATTCTGGGGGCTGGGGGAGCCCTCATTTCAAGGTCTCTGATTCAACTCTCTAAGTCAAATTCTCACAGCACTATCCATGAAAATAAAGCTAAAACCTCATTTGGAAAGATTTCTAAAGCCATGTAAACAAGGCTACCTTACTATAGCAGCACAGTGCTCACTCACAGTGCTCATAGTCCAGCCAAGAGAGTTTCTGGTGAAATGTTACAAAACAAATCTGCCTTCTCATACAGTCTGCATCTCCCACAAAGGGGTGTTTGTCATGTAACAAGTAGCTGACATGTAGCTTATTCCCTCCTGCAAACTAAAGGGTCATTTTTTAAAATATCGCTTATAACTTAAAAGAGAAAGAGAAAGGAAAGATCACAAAATTCCCCAAAACATAAAAGACAAGATTGTAAAAAAGGGCAGAGTCAACCATTTCTCAGAAATGGAATGGGGAGTCAAAAAATTAAAATTACAGATTCTTAGAGCAGTACACCATGGTCAGTCCCGTGTGCTGGGCCCTGTCTATGCTGTGAGACAAACCAAATTCTAAGAATCTACACATGTATCTGCAGAGAACATAAATGCCACGGGGCTGGGGATGGGACTCTGTTGGTACGAATGCTTGCTCAGAACGCAGGAAGCTCTCTGGGCTTGAGCCTCAGGACCACGTAAATAAGTATGGTGCCTGTAACCCTAGCAGTCAGGATTCAGGAGACAGGAGACTCAAGGCCACTCTCAGCTATGTAAAATTTCTTATATTCAGAGACAGAAGGGAGGGAAGAGAACACAAATGCTGCACTCAACTAGATATATCTGAACCGGTTTCCCTTTGTCCTAACACATGAAAACAGGCTGTAGGTCAGAAGAATATTTCCCCAGAACTGCTGCAGTTGACAGTGCAGAGACCTGGCAAAATGAGCGCCCTGGAACTAGATGGCACCCAGGAAAGCCCTTCCACACAGGAAAGGTTCACTTAAACAAATGACATGGAAGAATTCAGTAGAGTTATCGTCACAGTGGGGAGGGGGACGACACAGGAACTATCACATTAAAAAGTTACTTAGCGGGGAGGGGTGGCATACACCTTTCTCTAAAAAAAAAAAAAAAGATTTATTTACGGTATTTATTATGTACACCTGCAGGCCAGAAGAGGGCACCAGATCTCATTACAGATGGTTGTGAGCCACCATGTGGTTGCTGGGAATTGAACTCAGGGCCTTTGGAAGAGCAGTCAGTGCTCTTAATCTCTGAGCCATCTCTCCAACTCAGGTGGCCCACAGCTCTAATCCCAGCCCTGGGGAGGCAGAGGCAGGAGATCTCTGTGAGTTTGAGGGCAACCTGGTCTATGCAGTTAGTCCAGGAGTGTCAGGGCTGTTACAAAGAGAAACCCTGTGTTGTTGTTGTTACTCTAAGTCAAGAGAAACTTAATTTCAATGTTACTGTTTCAGTCTCACTAGCTGCCCTGCAGATGCTCCTTATTCTGAATCCCCGTCCACAGGCCTGGCCTGTTCCTTCTCCGAAAGAGGTTAATAAGTGACTTTCCACCTGTGCTTGCTCTCCCAGCACCTGTGGAATTCTCCTGCAAAGCATGCCTGATCGTTGTTGCTAGCTAAGGCAAAGCAGCTTGGGCAAGCTCCCATAAAGGGAAGAGGTGACCTACTCACTTCTGCTTTCTTCCAGGTCCTAGAAGTGGCCATTGTCATTTTGGAAAACAAGGTAACAGCTGCAGCTGGGCCTCTCAAGAGACTTGGGTCCCCGTGGCCCCTAGAACCGCTTCTTCCCACACTGCTTGCACTAGGGTCTGACGCTGTCCGCCTCGCAGCACTTGCAGTTTCTTTTCTCTCGCTGAAGCTAACTGGTGGTAAATGGTCCTTTCAATGTTCTGTCGCTTCTAAGAGCAAAGATAGTTGACCTGCGACCGCCCTGCACAAGGGCTTATCACTCCAAAAACTCCTTCCCTACGCTTCTGTCGTGGGGCTTCCCCAGCACTGCTCTGCTGTTTGTACTGTCTCTTCCCTGACTACAGTTTGGATTGGACTCCTCATGTCAAAGAAAAGCACAAGGAAACGACCTCACAGAACGCTGGCCCACAGAAGGAAACTCGGGATGGACACATAAGATATGTAAACCTTCTCTAGTGCAGGAAGGTCAGAAACAGACTCTGAAATCAGAGCTAAGTCGTGAGGGTTCAAGGTTAGCCTTCTCATTTGTGACTCACTCCCTTGTACTTTGTATCCCATTTGTGCAGAACTTGGGCTCCTGCTGTGCTAGCTCTAATACGGAAAGAGAGACAGAAAAGCAGACACTAATGCGCATGCCCGAACAGTGCAGCCTTATACAACTACAACACAACATGCTCTCTTTACCAAGGCAGGCTGGCCCAAGAGCACATTCAAATTTTTATATATAGTTTTAAAGCATCCTTTAGAACAAAGTATTCATTAAACAACATTCATTTTGTATTTATACATCTCACATAATAAAAAATAATTCCTAGGAGATAATTCTTTCCTTTCTAATTTTCATATTTGCAGATGTATCTCAGATACCTACAACTTGATCATCTTGCTGACATTTGTGGTTTTAAAAATCCTCCACAGACCATGTCAGCATCTGACTGATGACTAGTGTGGATGTGCACACATATACTCTTATATATAAACATAAATTAATTCTTTGTTCAGTTATTTGACACAGTTGATGTTGCTTGGCTATGATTAATTTTCTTAGCATACACTGGCTCTCACAGGCCATCACTGGTCTTTCTTTATGTCCTTCCTTTTTTTGGTTTTGGTTTGGTTTTTGTTTTGTTTTGTTTTTTGTTTTCTTTGTTTGTTTTTCCAAGACAGGGTTTCTCTGTGTAGCCTTGGCTGTCCTGGAATCATTTTGTAGACCAGGCTGGCCTCGAACTCACAGCGATCCGCCTGCCTCTGCCTCCTGCTGGACCCTTCCTCCTCCCAAGTACTCCCTCTTTTGCTTTGTGCTATACATGAAGTTTACATTATTTGTCCTCTCTCCCTTAAGTTCCTTCTCCCCTACATGGTCATCCTTCTACTTTCACATCGTATTGGTAGGAAGGTAGGTAAGTAGGTACATAGACAGACAGACAGACAGGCAGGCAGACAGACAGACAGACATACATATAGATAGATAGACAGACAGATAGATAGATAGACAGACAGACAGATAGACAGACAGACAGACAGATAGAAAGATAGAAAGATAGACAGACAGACAGATAGAAAGATAGACAGATAGATAGATAGATAGATAGATAGATAGATAGATAGATAAACAGACAGACATTTCAACTTCTCTTTTTACTTTCAGTTTGGAAGGAAGGTCTTATCAACTTGCCCAGGCTGGCTCTAAGTTCACTCTGTAACACAAGCAGATGCTGAACCTGTAATCCTCTTGCCTCAGCCTCCTAAGTAGCTGGGAGTAGGCCACCACCTAGCAGCCTCTGACATTTTGAAATGTTTGTTTTGTATATGTACATTATCGTGCCTTTTATTGCTCAGAAAAGTGTGAGAGAATTCAAATTAGCATTCTCATGGTATGCAGGCTGGATGCTATTTCAGTGAGATCATGTTTATTTGTCCATTTCTTCCAGATTCTGGAATATAGGTTACTCAAAGCATTCCTAGTAACCCTCAGGACTTCACTGTTCCTTGATGTAATGCCCCAATTTTCATCTCTAAAATATTAATCTAAGTTGTCTCTTTTAGCTTTTTCCTAGGGTTTATCAAGTTACCTTTTTAGAACCAGCCCTTTGACTGACTTATTGTACTGTTTTTAAGACTCAATCTCATTAATTTCTTTCCTGAGCTTAATTATTTCTCTCTCCTAAAATTTGGTTAGTTGGGTTTATTCTTGTTTTTCTATGACCTTGAAACTTAATGTTATTTCCTATACCTCTGTGCTTTATAAAGCAAGAATCATTAACTGAATACATTTTCCGAAGAGGTAGGAGGATGGGCAGTGACTAGAATGCTGCGTGTAACACAGAGCTGAGTCTTGATTTTTAATGTAAGCCTTCATAGCTACACATATCTTCTCAGAACTGTCTCTATAGTTCACCAGAGGTTCTGATCAGTAGTGGTTTCATTTTCATGTGCTTCTAAGAATTTTTAAATTTCAGCTCTGATTTCCTCAATGACCAGCTGTTCATGAGTATGTGTATAGTTCATGTTTGTGTATTCACATGTGTGCATAAGCCAGAAGACACTGCCTCAATGTCATCCACTTTTTCTTTGGAAGGATCTTTTTTCTTTTTTGAGACAAGGTTTTTCTATATAGCCTTGAACTCACAGACATCAGACTGCCTCTGCCTCCTGAGTGCCAGACACCTTTATAGGTATGTGCCACCACCATGTGGAGAGGGTCTTTCACTGGCCTGGAACTTGCCAACTAGACTAGCCTGGCTGGCCAGCAAGCTCCAGTACCACAATGCATGCTTTTATTTATGTGGGTTCTGGGGATTGAACTTGGATCCTCATGTTTGCAGAGTGAACACTCCCCTGGCTGGGCTATCTCCTGAGCCTACAGTTCCTGCAATCTCTTTTGCAATTAGTCTTGTGTCTCATTCTACTATGATTTATTTAATACACTCTAAGAAACCACTTCAATGGTGTTTATTTTTTAGGATTTTAAAAATAAAATTTTAAGATTTACTTATTTTATTTTATATGTATAGGCATTTTGTCTGGATATATACACATACACCACATGCATGCCAGGTACCTTGCCCGAGATCACCTGGAAATGGTGCAATCTCCTAAACGGGAATTACAGTAGTTCTGAGCCATCATGCGGCTGCTGAAAATCAAATCTGGATCCTCTGTAAGAGCAACAAGTGTTCTAAGCTGCCAAACCATCCCTCTAGTCCATTAGGATTTCTTTAATGACCCAAGATGCGATCTGTTTATGAAAAGATGGCTTGTTTTGCCACTCTCAGGAGCAATGTTTTATAGCTATTTGTTAAGTCCATTTGCTCTGTCTTGATTTGGGGAGTGGGAACAGGGGATCTGGATGACCTATTCATTGAGGACAGTGAGGTATCAAAAATTACTCGTTATTAACTGGGCAGTGGTATTGCACACCTTTAACGCTAGCACTCCAGAGGCAGAGGCAGGGGCAGGCAGATCTTTTTGAGTTTGAGGCCAGCCTGGTCTATAGAGCAACTTCCAAGACAATCAAAGCTACACAGACAAACCCTGCCTCAAAAAAACAAAAACCTCCATGGGTGTGGTGGCACACACCTTTAATCCCAGCACTCAGGAGGCAGAGGCAGGCGGAGCTCTGTGAATTCAAGGCCAGCCTGGTCTACAAAGTCCAGGGCAGCCAAGGCTACACAGAGACACCTGTCTTGAAAAAGCCAAAACCAACCAACCAAACAAACAAACAAACAAAAAAAAACCAAACCTCAAACCCCAAATAAATGAATGAATAAATAAATATAATTTTTATCTTGGCCTATGTGGACCTTTCTATGCAGCAGATTATTTTTTAGCCTCAACATTCAGTGACCATCTATTTACAGCTGTTATAACCTCTTAATACACAGACACTGGCTAAATGGCTCACACCTTTAATTCGAACACTCAGGAGGCTGATGCAGGAGCATCTCAGTGAGTTCGAGGCCAGCCTAGCCTACAAAGTGAGTTCTGAGACAGCCAAGGCTATACAGAGAAACCCTCTCTTGAAAAAATAGCAGAAACTTCCAAATGCATTGTTCCCTGTTACTATATAGTGACCCTCATCTCTTCAAATTTAGGCTTGGGCTCTGTTTTATCAGATGAGACCAGAGCCATGCACGCTTGCTTTCAGCTTCCAGTTGCTTGGCACACTGACAGCTGTTCTGGTTCCATTTTTGCTGTAATAAAACATTTTGACAAGGGCTAGAGAGATGGCTCAGTGGTTAGGAGTACCTCCTGTTGTTCCAAAGGTCCTGCCTGGGTTCATTTCCCAACAACCACATCATGGCTCACAACCATCTATAATGTGATCTGATACCCTCTCTCTTGGCATGCAGGTGTACATGCAGGTACAACACTCTATACATAATAATAAATAAATAAATATTTTTTAAAAACCCAACCAATTTGACAAAAAGGAACTTATGGAAAGATGTGTACTTGTGTTTGCCTACATGAGTTTAGGTGTAGCATGTTCATGCAGAAGCCTACAGAGGCTAGAAAACAGTCTGAGATTTCCTGTAACTGAAATTATAGGTGGTTGTGAGCCACGATGTGGGTGCTGGGAAACAAGCCTGCGTCCTTTGTAAACATAGCAAGCATTCAACTTTTGAGGCATTTAGATTTCTTATACAGCCCATGATCACGTGCTCAGTAATGGTGCCCCCATTACCTTCCAGCATCAAGGAGAAATCGAGTCATCCCCCCACAGAATTGCCCACAGCCAATCTAACCTAGACAATTCCTCAACTGAGGCTCTTCTTTCAGATGACTGTCAAGCTGGAGTTAAAGCTAACAGGGCCAGGGGCCATCTTCCACTTTCAGGCTGGTAAAGTATGTTCCTTGTAGCCACGCTGGGCATCATGTATATAACTGTTCTGTTACTCATGTACGCCTTACCACGATGGCAGGACCAGGGTACTGTCCATCTCCTATGACATCTCCCAGACCTCTGGGTGAGTGTTCCTGAGATCTCATTACCCAAAGCAAACTGAGCTTTCCAAACTGAGTTGTTCTTTTCCGACACATATGGAAGGCTTGAAAAAGTCTGCATCCAGGAAATGATGTATCAATACATTCAAAGCAGAGATCTGGCAGCCATGTTAGACTTATCCCTCCTCTGTATGCTCTTGTTTCCACACCTTTTCTTGTCTAACAAAAGTGAAAGGGGGCTGGAGAGATGGCTCAGTGGTTAAGAGTGACATCTGCTCTTCCAGAGGTCCTGAGTTCAATTCCCAGCAACCACATGGTGGCTCACAACCATCTGTAATGTGATCTGATGCCTTCTTCTGGCCTGCAGGTGTACATGCAGGCAGAGCACTGTGTACATAATAAAAAATAAATAAATCTTAAAAAAAAAAAAAAAAAAAAGTGAAAGCAAACAACAAGTTGTACTAAATGCTGAACGTGCCAACTCTGAGGTTACGTGGGCTTTGTGTCATTTTCTGGCCTCTTTCTAGCTGAAGTACAAATGTGCAATTGTACAAACACACAAACATGTGAGTGAGAAAATGAAGTGGGCATAAGAGACCAACTTACCTTGTTTCAGGGTTGTAGCCTAATATGTAGAAAAAGGAGTCCACTCGGGCTTTAAACTCTCTAGCAGCAAATATGTCAGAAAAATGGGAGATGTTACACTTCCCTCTGGGAAAAAACAAAAGACAAAAGGTATGTTTAAATTAGTTGCATTGCAAACCAAAAATGCAGATGGACTGAGGCTGGCGTGAGGGAAGCTCATGACTAAATCCAGAGTGTATGAAAAGTACATACAGTGTCCATGCTTTGATTGGCAATGATTTTTTTGGTTTAATGATTGCTTCAGTATATAACTTTGTATCACAACTGCTTTTTTTTTCCTTCATATTTTGTGGTAAAATAAAACAAAGCATAAACATAAACTAGAAGTCAAGTGAGGTAGCTCAACAATCACCGCAAATAAGTGGCAAGCAGACAGTGGCTGACAAAAGACCATCTGCAGGCAAGGCTGGGGCACACGGCATCCAAATAAGCCAGAAATAAGAGAGGATTCAAATCACTGCAGAAATACATGATGAAACACTCCATTTAACTCCAGGTTCGATGCAGCGGGCCCACCTTCCACTGCACACACGCACACCCTCTGTGCAGAATCTGGACGACACTGTGGTCACTTTCATAGTCTTTGGTGGAATAGGTTCTAGAAAGGACTGAATATTAAAGAGAAAACTACCATCGTTTCCATCTGGTTGAAACATCTGGTTTCAGATTTTTCTATTTTTCTGTCACTTCCATTTCTTTCTTACCTTTTGGGGGGAGGTTGTTCTTCGAGACAGGGTTTCTCTGTGTAGCCCAACTGTCCTGGAATTTCTTTGTAGACTAGGCTGGCCTGCCTCTGCCTCCCGAGGGCTAGGATTACAGAGGTGCAAGACACCTCACTCAGTGTCACCCCCACTTCTAAAGCAATTCTTCATTGTTAATAGAGATAGAAGTCAGGGCAGGAAAGCTCTACATACAGTCATCTACAAGTAAAGGCGGCATCGTAGAAAAAGTCTCACCTCAGCTAGATTAGTGGCACCTATCTGCAAAGCCAGCACCAGGGAGGCTGAGCCAAGAGGATTGTAAGCATGATACACACACACACACACAATCTCTCTCTCTCTGTCTCTCTCTCTCTGTCTCTCTCTCTCTCTCTCTCTCTCTCTCTCTCTCTCTCTCTCTCTCTCTCTCTCTCTCGTCTAGAGCTGGTGCTCTGAGCTCCATGATATGCGGACAGTGCAGAAGGGTCCCATGCTAAAGGACAAATAGCAAGGACAGAACCTTCCACAACACAAGGGAGGGAATATGCACAACAATCACACCCTGGAAACCGACTTCTTTAAATTATCTTCCCACACCTGAAGTATATGTAAAGTGAACGGCTGCTCACCAGCAGGGAGCACAAAATTCACAGCAGAGAGCTGCGGACAGTCTTACTGTATAAGGAAAACAAAGGGCCTTGGGAGAGTCTTCTCTGTTATTTTTTTCTTTCATTAATTTATGTATTTGTTCATCTTACATCCCAATGGAAAGAAAACTCCACCCCCCCCTCCTCCCAGTGCCACCCTCCTGCCCATTTCCACCACACCCCAACCCTGGTACCAACCCATCCTGGCACACCAAGTGGCATCAGGACTCAGTGCCTCCTCTTTCACTGAGGCAAGACAAGGCAGCCATGCTAGGGAAACGGGATCCAGAGGGAGGCAACAGAGTCCAAGTCAGAGTCAGCCCCCACCCCAATTGTTAGGGGACCCACTTGCGGACCATGCAGCCCATCAGCTTCATATGTGTAGGGGCCTAGGACCAGTCCATGCATATTCTTCGGTTGGCCGTTCAGTCTCTGTGGGCCCCATGTGACCAGGTTAGCTGGCTATGTAAGTCTGTTTGTGGAGTTGTTGATCCCTTCAGCTCCCCCAATCCTTCCCCTAACTCTTCCACAAGATTGCTTGGGTTCTGCCTAATGTTTTGCTGTGGGTCTCTGCATCTGTCCATTACCTGCTGGATGAAGTCTCTCAGTTAACAGTTATGCTTGGTTCCTGTCTAAAGGATAGCAGAGTACCATTTATAGTGTCAGAGGTTGGGTCTCTCCTATGGTTTCAAGTCGAGACAGCCAGCGGTTAGCCATTCCTTCAATCTCTGTTCCATCTTTTATCCCTGCACATCTTGCAGGCAGGACACAAAACTGAAGTCCAAGTGGATCAAAGACATCAACATAAAACCTGATACACTAAATCTAATAGAAGAAAAATGGGGGAAGGGTCTTGAATGCATTGGTACTGGGACAACTTCCTGAACAAAATACCAATAACTCAGGCACTAAAAGCAACAATTAATAAATGGGACCTCCTGAAACTGAAAAGCTTCTGTAAGGCAAAGGACATTGTCAATAGGACAAACTGGCAGCCTACAGACTAGGAAAAGATCTTCATGAACCCTACATCCAATAGAGGGATAATATCCAAAATATATAAAGAACTGAAGAAATTAAACAGCAGCAATACAAATAAAATAAAAGATGGGTTACAGAGGTAAACTGGGAATTCTCAACAGAGGAATCTCTAATGTCCAAGAAGCACTTAAAGAATTGTTCACAGTCCTTAGTCATCAGGGAAATGCAAGTCAAAATGACTCTGAGATCCCATCTTACATCCATGAGAATAGCTAAGATCATTTTAAAAAGATTTTAACTTTTTATTTTATGCATATGAGTATTTGCCTGTGTACATACATACATACATACATACATACATACATACATACATACCCAGTGCCAAAGATCACCCGGTGAGTTCTGGGAATTGAAACTGGGTCCTCTAGAGGAGGAGCCAATGTTCTTAACCACCAAGCCATTTCTCCAGCAACCAAGAGAGTCTTGTCTACTCTAGGCTACCAGGTAGAGCAGAGGAATTTTTGGAAACCTTACTTTCTCAGTTTCCATCTAGTGTCTAGGGACATTTTCAGAATCCTAACTTGATTTTATGACTTGTGTTTTTCAGTACATGGATGTGTACAGTTCCATTGTGGTTTCTCTACGTCTAACAATACACACTGAGAAATCAGCACCAACACTCCTAACTCTAGGCAGCGCAGAAATCTTAAATAAGACTGACCTAGACTTCTCTATCCAGCTAGAACAAAAGCCAGTATATTCTTTTGACCTAATTTTTGTTTGCTCATTCCTGTATAAGCTGGGAATTTCACTCAATTTTTTTTAAATTAAAAAATTTACTGATATGTTTGTACAGCTAGTTTTTCTTTGATCATTTCTTAACTGCATGCCATGTATATATGGCATTTTTATTTTAATTTTTACAAAGTTTTCTTTCAGCTTGTACTTCTTTTTGTATCAGAGGTTGTTGCAACAGGAAGGAGTGTGTGTCTAAGTACGGAGGGCTTGTATTCTTTTATTTTTTCATGGTAAACTAATTTACTGCAATGTAACCTGACAGACATTTTTGTCTTATGACTTAATATACAAGAAATTATGAAAAATGTGACAAAGCGAAGCTTGAGAAATGGCTTGGCAGTTAAGAATACTGGCTGCTCTTCCAGAGGACCAGGGTTCAATTCCCAGCACCCACATGGCAGCTCACAACTGTCTGCAACTCCAGTTCCAGAGGATGACACCTCACACAGACATACATGAGACAAACATCAATGCACATAAAAAGAAATAATTATATAAAAAGGAGAATATAACAAAATATACAAAAAAGAATGTAAACTATTACCCAGGGTGCAAAGTTCAACAGTCTGACATTCATGTGCTGAGGAAAATCCTAATGAAAGCTGTGGGAAACTCACACTAGGCAAACTCCCAACTCTCCGGAAGCACACATAAGTCATACAAAACAAATAAAAAATATACTATGCTCTTAGATAGAAAAGTCAGCATAGGCTTTCTTCACCAGCTAAATAACACATTCAGTGCAATCACTCAGCAAATACCAGTGTCTTTTCACAGGAGGAAAGAGGCTTTCACAAGGCTCATGCGGAAAAGCAAATGACTTTTAAAAGGGAGAACTAGTCAGACACTGGAACCCACAAAAAGCTTTTAATACAGAGCCCTTCGTCTGCTAGCAAGGCAATAAAGCGCTAATCCATGTGGGGACAAAGACAATGACAGGCTGTGCTGCCCACCAAGGCGCTAAGGTGTGTGAACAGAAGAGGAAGAATGTTCTAAGTCAGCCCAGAAAAGGACTCTGCAATAGATGAGACTTCTTAGGGGAATCTCCACAGAGGTAATTAATCTGTTTTAATCTGTTTAACCCATAAATATAATGGCAGTTGCTCATAGCAAAGCAAGGAGGTAAATTAATGCAGAATGAACCTAATAAAAACCAGAATCTATAAATAATTAGTCAAAGTTTCTTGGCCAAAAACTTTAGAAAATTTTACCTTTCTAAAATATGAATCTCAAGGTAAGATACTAGCAGATAGCCTGAACTACCTTAGACTGTTTTTTTCTTGTGACTAATACAAATAGCAGGCAGATAGTGAGTAAGCTGGAAAAGAGCCCTCAACTCAAGAGTCACTTCTGACCTACAATACTATCTTCCAGTCTGGACACTATTACAGCACACATTCCCAGTCACAGAGTGGCCACTCCACACAGCACCAACAAAGCATCATCTTAAAGGGGAAAGCAATACAACAAGCAAAGTGCAAGAGATGGGCATGTGGGCTTAGTCCTGGAGCTTGGAGCTTTGCGCTAAGTTTTGCTTCCTATACGAAAGTCATGGGGATACCCAATCAACCCCACTTACTGGCAACAAGAAACAAAATCCATGGATACTGAACATCATCAGTACCAGAAGTAACTGTATTATAAGCTTTTCTTACTTGAACACTAGTTTTATAGACCTCAGTGAAATTCAGTAACTGAAACAGAACATTAGCAAGGCCATGGCATAGGAGGCCCCCCGTGAGTGCTTACTACATGCCCGCTATAGTGGGTGTTAAGTCAAGAGATATGTTCAGGTCATAAGGGCACTGCTCAGTCACATGACCCTGAGCAAGTGTCAAAAATCAACAGTTTTGATTCTGGTCACAAAGCTATGTAACAGCAGAATTAAGCTAAAGTCATCTCGTTTCAATCTGATACTTTTTGCCATTATGTCACAATATCAACCAAAAATGCATCCGTGGGCACGAAGATAACTCAAGCAGTAATCAGCTCAAGATGCTGGCTGCTGTAATGGAGGTGGTAGACAGGGTCACGGGATAAGAAAACGGGAATGGCCAAGGCCAAGAGTTCAAAACTGGCTGCAAAGCAGGAAGCTCAGTGCACACTTCTCAACACAGTCCAGACTGAGGATGCATTTCCTTTCGTAAGGAAAGGCTAAGCTGTCACAGCTTACAAAGCAAAGGCCACAGAGGAATTCTGTTTCCTCTTGATTCATGGTGACTAAAGCACAAAGCTCTCCTTCTCTTTCATAACCCAACTCTAGCACCAGCTTCAAAGAAAAATACAGACATCAGCTTCATCCCAAGTGAATGGGATGGCAGAGCCCAGTCAATGGCTACACACAGCACGACTCCATGTAACGGAGCCCTTTGATCTTTGGAAGAACGGTGCTAAGAGCCAACACTAAGACTTTTTCTTTTTCTTTTTCAGTCCTCTTCTTTTCCATTATACTCATTTGATCCCCTTTCAAGTGCCCATGAACTGTTTTTAATTTGTGTCCCCTTCAAAATCGAATTTGTCTATAGTGGTACTGGTTTACATTTGTGAAAAAGGAAAGTACCCTTTCCTGAGGGTGAACTATTAAAAAAAAAAAAGAAAGAAAGAAAGAAATTGGCAGAAAAAGTCGAATCCCAATCCTCAGTTATCACTGCTCCCCAAGAAGTATAAGCTAAAGCACCCCAACTCGGAGAAGAAAAATGGAATAAACTGAGACTACTAGGGCTCTGCCATTCAATCCTGTTTGACAGGTGATGACCACAAATACACCACAAAACTTTCTGTGCTGAGCTACTACTTCTGAGAATGAGGTTAGAGCCAGATACTGAGCATCAGACTCAGGCAAATCCAAGCCTTCGACAAGGTTTACCAAGCCAGACCGTGCAGTGACAAAGAGACCACTTGTCATTCAGTCATCAGGTCACTAAAACACGGTTCATTTAAGCCTAATAAAATCAAGTGGATACGTTTCCTTAACGAGAGACCCTCACTATACGTATCAGTGGTTATCCAATACCAAACGGTGAATGTTGAAAACATACATGCAAGTAGCATTAGACAGACAGGATAGGTTGTACTTATGTATTTAGAAGTATGTAACACATAACTTTAAGCAACAACAATTAATACAAAAAGGAGCCATGAATTTGAAAAAGAGAAAGGGAAAAAAATACCATGTGTGAGGGCTTGGATAAAGGAAAGGGAAGTGAGATGATACAATTATATTATAATCTCAAGAAATAAATCATTTAAGAAAAAAATGGAGATGAATGTTTTGAACTAGACTTACAACTTTTAAGATAGTATCACAGGAAGATTAAAAGCCTAAAGCCAGTAAGGATTATAGTCAGATACCGTGAAAAAAGAACCTTATGTATTGCTATTAGAATAGCAAGGTACATGGCACAGGGCAGCAGTTCACAGCTTCTCATGCCCAGATAAAGCAGTGCAAGCCTGTCTAGAGTAATTCAACTTTACCTGTGTCTAGCTAGAGTCACCTGAGAGAAAAAGTTCTTCTAAAAATGTAAAAACTAGATGAAAATTGTCTATAAATCTGAATAGCATTAAAATCCTCAAATACACTCATTTTAAGCAATTAGTAAAAACATGTTGTACAAATAATTACAGTTTCCACCATTTCCCTAACTACAATCCAAAGTCCTTTAAAACCATGACCTCAACCAGTGAGATGCTGGAAAGAACAGAAGGCAAGCCAGCACAAATGCTAAGTCAGTCAGCTCACTTACTTACTAACCATTTGTCTCATCAACCTATCAACCCTCTTAAAACGGCTTTGCTCAGCATGTAGCTTACTTTAAGCCCAGAAATACACCATTAAGGACAGACAAAGGAATTTGGGGAAAGTTTATAAACAACCAGAGACATTCTCAAAATAGAAAGTCAATCAAACAAACCCACTCCTCCCTTACAGCAGGTCTCAGTGAAGCACTGACTGACAAGCCACATGGCCCCACTGCCTGTTCTTACACAGAACTGAGAAGGATTTTACATCTTTAAATAGTTGAAAAAGAAGTGGAAAAAATTCCTGGCAAGTGAAATTTAAATAAAACTCTTACTTTCCTTTTTTTTTTTTTTTGAGACAGGGTTTTTCTGTGTAGCCCTGGCTGTCCTGGACTCACTCTGTAGACCAGGCTGGCCTGGAACTTACAGAGATCTGCATGCCTCTGCTTCCCAAGTCCTGGGATTACAGGCATGCACCACCACACCCGGCTGTTTACTCTCCATTTTTAAAAAGGCTCAACCGGACAATAGCCAGCTCACCTATTTCTATGTTATCTATGGATTTGTCCTACAGTAAGTGAAGAACTAAGACAGAGGTCATAATGACATATAATCTGAGACCCAACATATGCAAACTTGAGTTTTAAATAAATGCCCCTGCTCTTCTGCCTAAAGTAATTGGCTCTATCTTCGTAGCATTGCACAAGAGACCCTAGACACTATCACTGAATGTGACAGTGAGCACTATTCGAGAAATGGTTGCATCTCATTTAGTTAAGCTAAAGCCAGTAGATCTGAATGGCTTTTATTGTACTCAAATTCTTTAAAAGGGAGAGTTTTGCTGTGATTTGATACAACCCTTATTATTTATAATTTACAGGGAAGAAAGTGTTGTGATGCTAGCTACTGTGCTGGTTTGAATAGGTATGGCCCAATAGACCCCTATGTTTGAATACTTGGTTCATAGGGAGAAGCACTATTAGGATGTGTGGCCCTGCTGGAGAAAGCATGTAACTGCTGGAGCAGGCGTTGGTGTCGCCTATGCTCAAGCTACACCCGGTGTGTTACACAGTCTCCTTCTGCTGCCTGAGGATCCAGATGAGGCACTCACAGCTCCCTCTCCAGCACCATGTCTGCCTGCCATGCTTTCCGCCATGATGGTAATGGACTAAACCTCTGAAGCTATAAGCCAGCCCCAATTAAATATTTTCCTTTATGAGAGTTGCAGTGGTCACAGCAATGGAACCCTAACTAGGACAGTTACTGTACTTCTTATGTCACTTAGAGGCCCTAAATCAGCCAGACACATAGACATAACATGTACAAGGGACAGTCCTGGCACCTGCTCTAGAGAGAAAACAAAGTACAGAACAGAAGGGCACACTCAATTTACCTGACATCACAACTGGATATGGTGTCCCTTCTGTTTCACACTGTGTCCTCAATATACTCCCCTACTCTTCAGCATGACTTTTAGTAAAAATGTTCAGACAAGCCAGGAGTGGTGGCGCACGCCTTTAATCCCAGCACTTGGGAGGCAGAGGCAGGTGGATCACTGTGAGTGCGAGGCCAGCCTGGTCTACAAAGTGAGTCCATGACAGCCAAAGCTACACAGAGAAATCCTGTCTAGAAAAACCGAAAAAAAAGAAAGGAAAAAAAAGTTGAGACATAAGAAAACCGAAAGAAGAGATACTAAAAATTTCTATCATTTCTTAGGCTTTCTAATAATTAACATGCTGGCACAGCTGCTTTATCTGTTTTTTCCCTCCATCTTTTCTGGTAGAGGTTGATTTTTATAAACTAACCACTGCTTTTCAGGGTATTTCACCCTAAAACCTTTAGCAAATGATAATAGGAAATACAGAAGAGGTAAAGTGGGGTTAGGCAAGCTCGGAAATCTCAAGAAGCCCAGGAAGCAGGAAGTGTTGGCTTGCCGCCCCTGGGCTGTCCGGCCCCACACCTACCTCAGGGCAGCAGCGTGGTACGTGTCAACATAATCAGAGATGAAGAGCTCCCGGTTCTTGATGACTGGATCTGTGATGACAAGTTCTCTTCCAGAATCTACCAACAAAAGAAAAGAAATCAGTTAATCAAGAAGATATTAAAATAGCTTCCCAAATAAGTAGGAAGCTTTTGCAAACTTTTTCTCAAGTTTACCTCCTACTGAAAATAAACAACACAGCCTAGTTATCATCAACTACCTCCAACACGGAAGGGAGTATGTGGCAGGAATCACGGAAGAGCACAAGGGTACAGCTTTGAAAACCGACAGACTGTTGACTAGGTCTTTCACCACACCCTTCTGTGTTCTGAAATGCCATAACAAGCACAATGTTTAAAAAGAGAGAGATCCATTGCTACATCCCAGCAACTGAAGCTTCTTTAACCTTATGTACTGTTTTATGTTGTGTACATGTAACACGTGTGTGCGCTTATGTTCAGGTACGCACACTGCAGAGCAATGTGTGTGGAGGTCAGAGGACAACTTGTAGGAGTCAGTTTTTCCTTTCCACCACGTGGGTCTGGGCACTGAGCAATTTCCTTATCCAAGATGTACATTTCCAGAGCCTGGCTATTTCTGAATGGCAGGGCCTTACCCCAGCTAGCTCTAAACCTTATCCCTGTCCTTCCTTTCTCTCACGAATTCTTGGATTACAGACAGATACTACCACATCCAGTCACCATCTTATTTGTTTACTGCCAAATATTCCAAAATAGAATGAAGCCACACGCTGACTGGACTGAAAATTATTAAGCTTCTATTTTCAAAAAAAATCTTAATTAACTGACTTTTATCTTTTCAAAGACATTAATTTAAAACGCCTATTAAAAGCTCACTGTTCTGCCAGGTGGAGACTATGGGAAGAGCACTGTGAGCTGGGGCACAGTGGCGTGTCCTAGGCTGCTCTAGTCCAGCTCCTACAGCGCCTCTCGACATCACCTTCTTCATACAGAATGCTATGACAAAGCCCCTCACACAGCTCAGGATGACTAATGTGAAGGAGAGGCACGAGGCCCCTCTCAAAAGGCAATTTCTGAAAAGCTACTGTACACCTGCAGAAACCTAGCACACAGCACACAGACATCCAACTTTTATGTTGATAAGGTTCTAAGCCCATGAATGGCACCAAAGGGAAGAGTGGAAATCAGCTGGCAAAAATCACTGTCCTCTGCTCTGGAAGGCACCGACTAACCCATATTCCAACGTATAACTCAGAAAGAATCACTGAGAGCTGCAACTCTCTGCCTGGGCCATGGGGAAGCTCAGTAACACAAGCCCCTGGAAAGGACAAGGAACATAACGGCGCGGGGTTTAAATACTGTCTGTCACCATCTTAAACTTGGGAGCTTAAAGAATTATATTACTGCTATTTTAAAAACTGTGCATGGGGCTAGAGAGATAGCTCAGCGGTTAAGAGTACCGATAGCTGGCCGGGCAGTAGTGGCGCACGCCTTTAATCCCAGCACTCGGGAGGCAGAGGCAGGCGGATCGCTGTCAGTTCAAGGCCAGCCTGGTCTACAAAGCGAGTCCAGGACAGCCAAGGCTACACAAAGAGACCCTGTCTCGAAAAACCAAAAAAAAAAAAAGAGTACCGATAGCTCTTCCAAAGGCCTTGCGTTCAATTCCCAGCATGGTTCACAAACATTTACAATGAGATCTGGTGCCCTCTCCTGGTGTGCAGGCACACATGTGGGCAGAAAATGTATAAATAATATTTAAATAAATCTTTTTTAAAAAACATGCATTACCACAAGCTTGGGCCTTTTTTTCCTTGGATTTTTTGGGGGGTATTTTCTTAAAGATTTGAAAAGTGTGTGTGTGTGTGTGTGTGTGTGTGTGTGTGTGTGTGTGTGTGTGTGTGT
>OU015754.1:80493548-80527080 GCA_907169655.1 Acomys percivali | reverse complement strand
TGTGTGTGTGTGTGTGTGTGTGTGTGTGTGTGTGTGTGTGTGTGTGTAGTATTTTATGAGCACCACCTATCCATGGATGCTACAGGAAGTGGATCCCCAAAAACTAGAGATACAAGGTGTTGTGAGCTGCTGGATGTGTGGATGATGGAGACTGAATGTGGATCCTGCTAGAGTAAGAAATGTTTTTAATCCTTGAGCTATCTCTCCAGGCCTCCCTCTTTTGTTGCTGGTTGTTTTTAGGGAAAATAATAAGTTATGCAAAAGCAAGGGTGAGGGTATCCAGCAATGTTTTTTATTACAAGCTCTTTTGAGAGAAATTCTATCAGAAGTAATCTTCATTTTACTGATGTTTTTAAAAAAGTTTTTCCCAAAGCTAAGCTTTACAGGTACAGCATCACAAGGGCATACATACCATTTTCATTATGCCGATCCTGAACCAAATGCTGATAGACAGAATCTGGAACTTCAGACTGACGGTAGTACCATTTGACGTTCATGAGTAGATGGTCCCTCTTACTCTGCAAAGGAAAATCTAACAGCATTAGGAACAGGTTTCAGGTGCCTGCAAGTGCACATCATACCTACGACCAAAATCCCTGTGCACAGTGGACAGGCAAGCAGCAAAACATACAACCACCACCAGCACAATTGCTGGGTCCCCGGCTACCACATCCCTCAGACCAAACCCCTCCAATTGCTCATTTCAGAAACACGAGAGATGGATCTTGAAGCTTCTCAGTATGACTAGTGCGTTCAGCATTACATTTTTCTTTATGGCGATGCAGAGCACTACATTAGGACATATTTCAACCTTAATCCTTAGCCATTTTGGTAAATAATAATCGGAGCACATTGTTGAGGCATATTGAAAGTAACAAGCTGGAAAGAACTTACCCAGAGACACCTGACAGTCTCTTCCCCTCCATGGTTTGCCTGTCACAAACTGTCTCAAATTCTCCCTCCACTGTGGGCCACACCAGTGTACAGAAGCCACTGCTGCGTGCCACACTGACAAAGCACACCACAGACAAGGGGTGGGGATGAGGATGTGCATCCATATAACAGGACCTGCCTCGTTACTGACTGCTGAGAACAGAGCATCTCACACACAACTACTGGTATAAATAAATGTATAAATAAATAAATAAATAAAGAGACCCACTGTCCATCATCATCCTACAAATGCCTTCAGGAGAACTAGCATAGATTTCTAAAACTTAATTTTGTTTTCAGCTCGATAAAAAAACTAAGGTAGCAGATACTGTCTCATGTGTGTGGAGGCTTCAGGGTACAGTATGGAGTTGACTGCCTGTGCACTACTAGGCTGTGAGACAGCTCAACCTGAGAGCACTCAGGATTCATTCCTACGTTCCATGAAAGAGCTTCAACCATGGAGACAGAAAAAAGTAAAGGTAGTATTGTCCCTCTTGGAAGTTTCCATCTTTTTTCATAGGCTCACTGGCCACAAGTGCAGCGGCCAAAGCTCAGAATGTTCTCATGTTTGTAAAGAGGACAGCTGAACTCTGAAGCATGTCAGGGATCTGCATTAGTAAAGGAAAACCTACCTGGCTTTAATAAAGGAAGAAATATATTCTGCACTACAGCACCAGCAGGGGCAGGAAAAGAACTGCCATAAATCTCAACAAACTCAGAATGTGGAGTGCTACCTCACAGTAAACATCATAAACACCATGACTCTTACTTTGCATCAACTATTAAACAGGCATGCCTACAAAAACAGGGCATCATCATTGGCTTACGTTAAACAGACTATGCATACAAAGGCTAGTCATATTGTGTAGGCCTTAGCTTTTTAACTCATTCATACTTTTTCACTGCAAAGTTTAATGGCAAAAATTAGTTTGTAGTGTATATTCTACAGAAGAAAAATTGACAACAAACAGTATAAGAAAGTTCACAGAAAAAGTGCTGAATGTGAGTGTTTAAAGAAAGGAGCAGTTACCCCCTGCGGGAGATGATGAAAGAAATGTGTAACTTGTGGGAAGATGGGAAAAACCTCAGTGGACTCTTTCTAAGCAAAGGCAGAGACCAGAAAGAAATACAGACAGGCCAAGTGGGAGACCAGGATGTAGCACAGAGCCTCCAGCTCATCCTGAAGAGAGGAGGCTGGATCCTGGCCGCCATCTGACCTGCAGTGAGTTCCCAGGACAACTGGGGTCCTCTAACTCACCGCTGACGACATACACGGGTACTGAGAGGTATGATGCCACACATGGCATCTTTATCTAAAAGATGTGAAGAACAGAGCCTGTGACCACACCAGCATACACCTTGCGTGCATAGGCTTAATCTACCAAGATGCCAGAAAAATATGTGTCACTCCATTTCAACCCAAAGTGAGAGAACAAAAAGCAGGACCAAAGGCCGGGTGTGGTGGTGCACGCCTATAATCCCAGCACTCGGGAGGCGGAGGCAGGTGGATCGCTGTGAGTTCGAGGCCAGCCTGGTCTACAAAGCGGGTCCAGGACAGCCAAGGCTACACAGAGAAACCCTGTCTCGAAAAACCAAAAAAAAAAAAAAAAAAAAAAAAATAAGCAGGACCAAGACAGCATCACCAGTAAGGAAAAATAGAAGCCCTGGGCCTGTTGGGGTGCCCAGCTTGAACTCACTGAAATGAGACACACAATTCCAAGCTTCCTCGCCTCTGTGCCGCTGACACATGGCCGGATGACTCCACCTGCCGTTGTTGGATGCTGCACCCTCCGCAAGCTGTGGCAGTAAAAACATCTCTAAGCATTGCTAACTCTCTGTATGTTGACTAAATGGAGTCAAAGTCAATTAAAAAACACAGACCTAAAAGATTTTTATTTGTTTTATTTAGGGTTTCAAAACAAAAAACAGCCAGGCGTGGTGGCGCACGCCTTTAATCCCAGCACTTGGGAGGCAGAGGCAGGCAGATCGCTGTGAGTTCGAGGCCAGCCTGGACTACAAAGTGAGTCCAGGATAGTCAAGGCTACACAGAGAAACCCTGTCAAAAAAAAAAAAAAAAAACCAGAAAAACAAAAATCAAAACAAAAAACAGAAACCAAAGCTAGACTAGAGGGCACAATCAAAGCTAGACTAGAGGGCACAATCAACAGGAAAGCCTGCCGTCCTGAACTCCCAATGCCATCACTATCCATGCGCGTGTGGCTCTAAGGTTCTAAGATTCTGAGGTGTTCTTTGTCCTGTAAAGCAAGAATTACTTAAAGAACTGGTGAAAGAATGTAAAGACAGAATCTGAAACAAGGTGAATATTTAAAGAAGAGCTCCATCATCTGTCAGGAGCCCTGTGGGAGACACAGGAGCCATTCTCCCTGAAGAAGAATTCAGTGTGGGTGGTGGCACTGGCCTCCAGCACATTCTTTCAGGCTCACACTAATGAGTACTTCCCAGGGCAGCCAGGGACTCAGGTTGCCAGCAGCCCCAGCAACTGTGCTCCAATATCTAAACATCTGCACAATTCTGCAACACTCAAAAGATGCTTGCAAACCTCAACTGCCATCCTGTTATTTCTAATTACTAGTTACCAACTGACCAAAGTGTGTCCATTGATTCCATATGACAAAACAGAATAAAAACCTGCTCTGGCTTACTTATAAGTGGACCTGCAACTCACAAAACGGCTGCTGGAGCTCCTGACGCAGTACTGGGCAATGGCCAGAGGGCGGCAGTATTGTGTCAAAAACGCTTAAACTCATTCTTCCATAGATACAGCACAACAAAGGTAGACAAAAATTGTAAACATATGTGTGCATCTGCAAATGGTAGCGTGCTTCTAAGTAGGCCAGCAATTTGACAATCTATAAAGGAATGCAGAGGGCTATTACAGAGTACTGGGCTAAAACTGTAATAAAAGACTGCAGTTCCGCCTATAGCCATTAGTTACCTTAGCAACCTCATAGGGCCCTTGAAAAGCGAAGGGGGCAAAAAGCGAAGGAATGGGAAGGCCACATGTTTATAATTAGATGTCTAAGAGATCAGACCTGGGAGACAAATGGACGTATGGTGTGTCTGTTCACTGGCTTTACCTAGTGACCCCATCCTAAGGGTGACAATGTCTTCTTTGGAGGACACTGCTGCAGTAGGAACTCTCAGGTCAAAGGCCACACCACATTGCAGGTTGCTGAAAATTAAATACAAGAAGGCCTCCTCTGATTTCTACTTCTCGTAAGTCAATGACTTGCTTAAAATCACAGAAAATTAAAGCCAAAAATTAAATTCAGGATCATGCAACTAAAGCTACACGTCCTGTCTTGAGTCCTGGTTTACAATGCACTAAGCTGACTATGTGCAAATGACTTCCAGCCTCAGCTTGTCACATAGAACCCATGTCCCTCCTTCACTAAGCTGTGGAGATTGGGTCCATTCATACAGAAGCTGAGTAATGTTTACCTCTCAGTAACCCTTCATTACTGTCACTGTTCTACAGAGGAAGATAACCAGCCACACGGCCACGCGCTTTACTTTTCTCTGACTTGATGCTGTGGAGGTGTGGGCTTTGTAACTTTAAGAATCCCAGAAGCAGATGAACTGCTTCTAGCGGCATGCTCGCTATTCACTAATGATACAACTGGACACTAATATACACCTCAGAGATATTTATGTCCTTCACTAATACTAAACCAAAAGGAGACGTCCAGGGTAGAAGCACCCTGGGCAGCATCACTGAAGGAAAGAAAAAACACCAGGGAGAAAGGCTTTCCCACCATCCTACATTCACACAGAAATGAAGGTAAAGAGGTGGGATTCCACAGAGCTGGAGGACCCACCAAAGACAGGCACATCTACTTGCTGGGGGAGGTTCCACAAAAGTTGCAGCAGGCAACTCCTGAACCCCTCCTGAACCTCTCATTCAGAAAACCACTAAGTGCTTGGAGACTAAGGAAAAGTCAGGAGCAATTAAACCTGTCATTCAGTAAGCACATAACCCCAGGAAAGCAACACATTTACCTTGCTGGTTTTGTGTTTTGTTTTGTTTCCGTTGGTACTGCAAGACAGGGTTTCTCTGTGTAACCTTGACTGCCCTGGACTCACTTTGTAGACAAGGCTGGCCTCGAACTCATAGAGATCCACCTACCTCTGCCTCCCGGGTGCTGGGATTAAAGGTGTGTGCCTCCATGCCTGGCTCTTACATTGCTGTTTAATCTCTGTGGATATTATATTCAGTAGATTTCTCTTAAGTTCTTAAGGATGAAAGAAAAATATATTGAGACTTTTGCTACTTCAAAAGTGGACAGAGGAGGATGCCAAATAACCCTGAGTGAATACTATTGTCCAGGCATTTAAACCATGGTCCTGTGCAGCACAAGAACGGAGCCCACACAGAATCATAAATGATTTCAAACAATGATGAGATAATTGTGCCCCCCCCTTTTAAGATTTATTTATTTATTATTATGTATACAGTGCTCTGCCTGCATATACACCTGTATGCCAGAAGAGGGCTTTAGATTACATTATAGATAGTCATGAGCTACTATGCGGTTGCTAGGAATTGAACTCAGGACCACTGGAAGAGCAAACAGTGCTCTTAACCGCTAAGCCATCGCCCCAGGCCCCCTCCCCCTTTTGAGACAGGGCTTCTCTGTGTAGCCTTGGCTGTCCTGAACTTGCTTTGTAGACCAGGCTGTCCTCGAACTCACAGCAATCCGCCTGCCACTGTCTCCTAAATGCTGGGATTAAAGGTGTGCGCCACCATGCACGGCTATTATTTCTTTAACTCAAATGCACAGGCTTCAAGCAAGAACTTTGTGGATGGCAACATTATAGGCAAAGGGCAAACAGCTGAATACATCTGTCACACTGAGCTCTCCAGAGCACTGCACAACCAAATGTAGCTGTCTTACTCTTGTTGGCTTAGCTTAGGCCACTTCTCTCCCTGAAACTAAGACCTAACACACTCACTGTGGTGAATATCCCATGTGAACCTGAAAGGTGAAACAACACCTGTGGAGTTGTTAGGACCATGACTCTTGGCTGGACATGGGGGCACACGCCGTGAATTCCAGCATTTGGGAGGCAGAAGTAGGATCTCTGTGAGTTTGAGGCTAGCCTGATCTACAAAACAAGCCCAGAAACCATGTATCGAAAAATAGCAGCAACAACAAAGGGGTGGTTGTGTGAATAGGATGCTTAGAAAATGACACGCAGTCAAATTAAACTACTGTTCACTATTCTGTAACTATTGTACAATGGCCTCTATTCTCACTGACGTGGTTCTCTGAACGCCCACTACTGCAGAAGAAAGGCACAAATCAGGACAAATTGCAATACTGAGCCGGGCTAACCTGCAAACAAGTGACCTTGTGACTTGGTGGAGGGGCAGACCCAAGGGAAAAGCGAGTAAGCAATCAAAGTAAAGACCAATAGAGACCTCACCAGCAGGACTCAGCTAGATGATGACGAGGAAGCAATATGCACCAACAGCCAAGAAACTGTTCACAAAGACAGTGCAGCCTTTAAAGCCTGTGGAGCTGAGGAGATATGTATGGAAACTAAAGATTACACAGCAAAAGTGCCGGGACGTGGTGGTGCACACCTTTAATCCCAACACTTGGGAGGCAGAGGCAGGTGCATCTCCCTGAGTTTTGAGGACAGCCTGGTCTACAAAGTGAGCCTAGGATAGGCAAGGCTATACAGAGAAACCTTGTCTCAAAAACAAAAAAATAAACAGACAATGATTATTAAAAACCAATTTTGAAAATAGTCACACTTAAAATAGGTAGATAACTGACATGTAGGGGGAAGGGATGTAGCTATGTGGTAAAGCGGTGTGTAATTTTAAGGATAAATGTATGGATGATAAAGATACCCGAGCTATTTAGAAGATGCTGACAAGATTATTGAGAAGTCATATGAGGAAAAGTAAAGCTCTAATCATAATTCATACTCTATTCCAAAGCTACTCTAAATAATAAGTCAGAAACTGAAGTGTAAACTGGAGAGATGCAGCAGTTAGAAAGCACTTGCTGCCCGCTCTCCCAGAACCCTGAGTTTGTTTCACAGCACCCACCCTGGGGAATCTGACGCCCTCTTCTGGCTTCCATGCTCAGCTACACAATTCTCTTTAGCCCCCTCCCACACACTGATCTCGGTAAAATAACTCCTTTAAAAAGTGAAACTCTAATAAAACAAATAAAGCAACCCAAATGAAACAATGCTATTCAGGTTGACAGGTCCACATTGGCGAAACCACCAGATTACGCTAGAGAAGTAGACCTCCACTTCCACAGAGCCACGTGGAGGAAACCTGGGTAACAGTTATCAAAATAACAAGTACACTCATCACCTGCTTAACTGCAATTTATTCTAAAAGTATTTTAAAATATATTTTATTTTATGTGTATGAGTGCTTGCCTGAATGTGTGTAGGTACACTATCTGTATGTATTGCCCAGAGGCCGTTTTAAGATGGAACTAGAGTCATCTGACATTGAGTGAAGGAACCGTAGGTCCTCTGCAAAAGCAGCAATCATTCTTAAATGGCTATCCCAGTTCTCCTGACCCTCTAAAAATATGTTTGCACATACACAAAATAAATATAAAAATCTGATATCCATAGTTATTCGGGGCTACTATCCCTGATACATAAGACTGTCTCAAAAACAGAGGAGAAAGGTGAAAGAGGGAGGAAGAAGGTACTAATTAAGCCATAAAATATCTAAATAATAAAATATCATGCAGACATGTAGTTCCTAAAATAGGGAATGAGCCAAGAGTAGTGGTGCATGCCATTAATCTCAGCACTCAGAAGGCACAGGCAGGTGGAACTCTGAGTTTAAAGTCAGGCTGGTCTAGTGAGCCCCAGGCCAGCTAGAATTACACAGTGAGTTTAAAGACAAAAGGGGCAGGGTATGAATAGAAGAGAAGGAAATTTTTGCTGGTCAGGACTAGTGTGGTATGTCCATCTTACGGCTTCTCTGTTCATTTGCATACATATAGTGAGACACTTCTAACACATGGACAACGATTACCTACATGAGCTAAGGTTTTAAGGAAAAATAAGTGGGGCAAACAGAGTCCTAGAATAGGATGATGATGTCAGTATACCTTTTAGTACATGTGAACACATATTCTCTATTCAGAACCAACTTTGGAATTTTTAGCATGTGTGCCATGGTGCATAAGAGGGGGGCTAAGAGACAACTTGTGGGAGTTGGTGCTCTCCTCCTACCATGTGAACCCTGCAGACTAAACTGCACTCAGGGTTGATACTGAGTGCCTTTGCCTGCTGAGTTAGCTCATGAGCCACCAAAATTAAGTTGAAAAAAAAAACAAACAAACAACAAAAACCCAAAACAGGCTGTTTTGCATCAACCACAGGACTTTGTTCTCTCTTTTCCACTGTGTTTCTGCTGTTTCTTTCAGTAGATGACAATGTCTAACAGACCATTAACCTGAACCTGAGTTTGGTTCCTCAGAACCACGGTAAAGAGCCATGTTTGATAGCATGTGCCTACGATGCCAGTGATGGAAACGTGTAGACAGGAGGATCCCAGAGATGGCCTGTCAGCTAGTCTCGCTGAAAAAAATAGGGCAGAGTGATAAAGACACCCAACCCTGACCTCTGGTCTCCAAGACATGCACTCGAACCCCACACTCAAAGCATCTAAAAATGCAACACATTCTCAGCTGCTTGTACAAGACAGGTACACACAGCTAGGTTCTGTGCCACACACCTGTAATCCCAGCCGTGGGCAAGGTTGAGGAAGGCGGATCTCTGTAAGTTTGAGGCCAGCATGGTCTACAAAGCAAGTCCAGGACAACAAAGGTGACACAGACTAACCCTGTCATGAAAAAACAAGCAAAGCAAAAAAAAAAAAAAAAAGAAAAGAAAAAAGAAAGCTACATACCCCTTTGTTTCCATCCATGCCCCATTATTTTAGAAACCCTCAACTCTAAAATGCTCAGATCATCTGTGTTAAAGGAAGTGCACGGTGCCCTCAACGATGGGATGTAAAATTCTTGTACAGAGTAAGGCATGTTATGTTACTCAAAGCTGCCTTACAGCTAAGCTCTGAAAGGAAATCCAAGGTGCCAAGCCTGTTCACACTGTCCCTTCCAGGCAGGCAGTATGAACACTTGGGGACAGGGACGTCACTAATAAGGCATAATTGAAACCTTCCCGAAAACAAGCAAGTAGCATTATTTTTATCATAACACTTTTCTGTCTATGTTTGCTATCTCTACAAACTCCACTTTGATTACAGATTATGTCTTTCCAAGTGGACTATATGGTGGCAAACTGCTGACAAAGTATTGATGGCTGTCCCCTTTACACACAGCCTGATTAGCATTTCTATGCCTGCACTGCACATGCTGGCATTATAAATCGCATGCTCACTGTCACGCACAATAACCAAGCAGTTACATAACAGCTAAGGTTATTACAAATGGATTGAAGTAATCTTTGGATATATGCTCCAATAATTAAATTCCATTGTGGTTTTCTACCTTTAAACCGGAAGGCAGGCAACACTGAAACTGAATGTCATCCACAGGGCCCTCACATTTGCCATGAAATGTCACTTACATTACAGAGTTCACATCCAATTACTGAACACAGCCAGCCAGAGCATCTATCACTTACATTAAAACAAGCAGAAACCAGCAGTAGGGCTGTTGGAAGCCATCACATGGTTTAAATAGATTTCTCACCTTTCAAATATCAAGGGGTCTCTTTCCCAGAACATCTCACCAAGGGGGTTGGCCTTTTAACAAAGAGAGCTGCCTGAGTTGAAAGAACACTGAGCAGACAGGACACACAGCAAAGCCCAGTTCAAAGCTAGAGACATCTGCCCCTTGTGTTAAAATACAAAACAATAAAGGATCTTTTATATGAAAAATAATAAATACGTGTAAAAGGAGAGTTTTTCCAAGGCCATTAACCAAGAAGTCAAGTCTCAGCCCTGAAAGGGTCCCTGTCTTTTGTAAATGCCCATAATCTCAGGGAATAGTGCAGGAGCTATGCATTTCCTCATCCTGAGAACAAAGAGACCCACCTTGAGACCTTTGCTTAGAGCCCCCAAATCAAAGCACCATCAAGCGCAGAGCTCTAGCACTCTGGGTCTGTGCTGCTGTTCTGACACTTCCCAGAGCTACACAATACACAGCCAAGCTGTCCACCTACTAGTGTCAAACAAGGATTCTAAACATAGTGTCCCTCATCCTCTGTGTCTTCTTTTTCCAAAAGAAAGCACTGAAAGCCAACTCCCGGTGATTAAGACTTAACACAAGCACCACTTATCTGACAGGCACTCATATTCTATAATATGAGGGGAGAAACAACCAGGAGAGAAGCTTGGGAAATCACTATCTAACTCCACTGTCCATGTCAAGAGAAAGCTGTCACCTGGCAGTGAGGAATTGTTGGGACACACAGTGAAACAAGGACCAAGAAAATGGAATCCATGGCACAGCAGCAGTCACTATCTGGCAGCTCACTTTCAATCAAGCTCTAGAAGAGAGGCCCAGCCTTTCCTTCTGCCTGTCCTGCAGAGAACTACACAATGTCTACACAGTTAGAGGCTTCTAACTTGGGGCCCAAATGCATCCTAAGACCCAGAGGGGTGACAGCAGCAACATTTTGTTCCTAGCTATTGCTAGAGCCAAAATGTCTTGCCGTGGCAAGTTAGCAGTATTTTGGGTGGATATAATCTATATTGGAAAGTATCATTTCCTCATATTATAATACTTGATATGTTTACACAAAACAAGTAAGCATTATCCTATGAATATATCTTAAACTGCTGTGGCATTTACAATGGACTATGTACGTATTTGAAAACTGAAAAATTCAGGCCCTAACTGTTTAATGGAATATTACATTAAATGAATGTATTTTAAAAAAATAGGTTCTCTCAAGCCCATCCACTGATGCAGTTGTTCTCTTGGCTCAGTGTAAATTTTCCTGGAGAGTTAACCTATTTTAAGCTTTCCTGTTTTGGATGCTCTGTAGCTATCAGGAAATTCAAAGCTCTAATATAAACCTGTTGCCAAGGGGTCAGTGCTAGCCACCGCACAGCCCCACCACTCATTAATCATATACTACCCTAGGTATCTACTTAAGAAAACAGGATTAGGAAGGGCTCTTGTAAAAACCCAATCCTGACAAAACAGTTCTGTGGGCGGGGCTGTTGTGTGTGGACAGCTATGGTGAACAGATAAGGTATTCCTTTGTCTGACTCTGCCTTGTGTTTTGTACCTAGCTCCTCCCTTGTGGTTTTATGCTGGCAGCTGTGACAGATAGAACATTAAGATTTAGGAGTTAGTATTTGTGGTCCTTAGGCTAAATAAAAAGGCATTTCAATAAAAACTAACACACTGGGTATATTGAGAGGACAGCTCCAGGGACAGCATAGCTTGCAGACATTCCTCACGTAAAAATAGATCAAAAGTAAGTCAAAATAAACTCCTGCTGACAGCAGAACCAAATGTACACAGCTGTGTACATGAACCCTGCACACAAGCAAGGACAGAATAAACTCCTGGGAGGACAAAGAAGCAGCACAGGGAGTGTGACGTTAAGGACTGAATCCAGCTGAAGTCAGACACAGCTCTGCAGTGACCTTGGACTGGATCGAGGAGAAGCATCATGACCCTAAGGCGTACTTCAGATTGGCCCTGAAATTACAGGTCACAGCATTCATGTACAAATCAAACGGTGTAAAAATAATAAACGACCCAGCAGCCATGAACCTCAATTAGATCATGCTTTTGAAGTATCACTTCCCAGTAAAATAAACTAGAAATGTTTCTGTGGAAAGGGTGGTTTTCGGCTCCACAGTAGGCATGTGCAAGTATGGAACACCTTTACATACAGACTCCAAGCTTAAATCAAGGAGACTCAGCAGCTGGCCCCAAGGGGCACCCTATTGACCAATGACGGGCAAGGTGGCGTCTCTAAGGATTAAGGATTACAAGTATTAACAGAAACCCATCAATTAGAGTACTAATGTAGTATTTAGAAACTAGTAAATAAAGGTCTTGCCTATAGAAAGTGTGCACACAGGTTAAGAAAGAGAGATGGCAGGAGCACTGCAACAGAAACTCACCGCAGCTAACCACGGGAAAATGAAATAGACTCTCAACTCCTAAGGATTAGATGACTAGAAGTAAAATGAAATAAAACCAGATATTATGTAGTCCTTGACAAAAATGTAGTACACTAATGAGGGGGTTCGAATAAAAATGGTCCACATAGGCTCATACATTTGAATGCTTAGTCGCCAGAGAGCTGCACTATTAGACAGGAACCCTTGTTGGAGTAGGTGTGGCCTTGTTGAAGAAGGAAGGCCCAGGGTCTCTCTCTTCCAGCACCATGTCTGCCTGCATGTTGCCATGCTTCCTGCTATGGTGATAATGGACTAAACCTCTGAAACAGTAAGCCAGCCTTTATAAGAACTGCTGTGGTGCCAGGTGTGGTGGCCCATGCCTTGGGGAGGCAGAGGCAGGTGGATTTGAGTTCAGCCAGGGCTACACAGAGAAACCCTGGCTCGAAAAACAAAAACAATAAAACCAAAATCAACCAAACAAAAAACAGTTTCTTGAGCCCAGTGTGGTGATGCATGCCCTTAATCCCAGCACTCCTGAGGCAGGTGGATCTCTGAGTTCAAGGCCAGCCTGGTCTACAAAAGGAATCCAGGACAGCCTAGGCTACACAGAGAAACCCTGTCTCAGAAAAAATAATTGCTGTGGTTATAGTATCTCTTCACAGCAACAGAACACTACTGACTAATACAATAACTATAAATTCGCTCAGGCAGATCAGATCCAAGACTATACAACATCTGGATCCAGCTACTAACATAGAGGAAATGCAGAGGATGGAGGCATCATGCAAACAATAAAATTCAGATGGCCCAAGATTTTCCTGGTCAAATGCCTTGGTTATCAACAATGAAAACAAAAGGAAGAAGGGAATGACTTGATAGATTATTATATAACTGATTTGGAAAACATATTATAAACAAAGAAAACCTAGTGTCTACAGAGTCACACCAAAAGTGAGACAGTTAAAAAGAGAGAGAGAAGAAAGATTGCTCTAAACCAGGGCAATCTGTGGAGAAGAAAGCACTGTCATCACAAGGGAACAGGAAGCCTGTAAAGTCTTACTGGGCCTGAGAGACAGCTGTACATAGTAATGATCCATGAACTACACAAATGTTTACCTGTGTGTTTGCATCTGTTAACACAAAGAGATGTAGACATTATGAAAAAGACAAAGAGAAGCAAACACTGACAGCACACTTCACCTGTGATCGGCCTCAGCCAAGCGTCAGCTTGAGGTCAGCTGACCAAAGAATGCAGAAAGGGGCACACAGCTTTAGCAACAGCCCCAGCAGGGCAAAGGCGAGCTTCACGCCTCACAGACTGCAGCTGGAGACCAGATGCCAGAGGCCCTGCGTGCAGCAGATAAAAGATGCTGGTGCTAACTTAAATGTTCCATGACTGTGTGGTTCAGCACTAGGCCTTCCCCTTGTTTTGGGGTTGTTGTTGTTTTGTTTTTATTTTTGAGACAAGATCTCACAGTGTAGCCTAGGCTGGCACTGAACACCATCTCCTGAGGGCTGGAGCTTTAAGCATGAGACACTATACCCGGTACCAATACATTCTCATGAGCCTGTCTTTAAAATCAACCTCAATGATTTTCACTCTATATACAAGAGTACAAGAGATTCATGTAATTTCAAACCTTTTTAAAGTCATCTTTCCACAACTTACCTGCATGAAAATAATTCAGATTAGCTAATGAAAATAAACCATATTTTCGCTCAAAATTTTAGTTCTAAGTCATTAAAATAATATACAAGATCTGTTGAAAATGTTGATTTCTACAAACAAAGCCATACAGTCTCTTATCTAGCTGTAATCTGCTTTTTGTTAATTTCTGCACGTTCATGTGAGGTTTTTTTAAAATGACACTTATTTTTATGTGCACTAGTGTTTCACACATGTATGTCTGTGTGAAGGCATCAGATCCCCTGTAACTGAAGTTATAGACAGTTGTAAGCTGCCACGTTGGTGCTGGGAATTGAACCAGGTTCTTCTAGAAGAGCTGCCAGTGCTCTTAACTGCTGAGCCATCTCCCTAGCCCCAAGATAAAATTTTTCTAATTGCAGAAATAGCTGTAACTCCTGGGGTCATTATTATTTGGGTGGAGGGCTATGTTTATAGATCTGTGCTGAATGGTCCAATCATAGCATGCAGTGCCATTTCCCTACTCCGCTATCCTTTTCCCAGCAGCAGAGCTCCTCTAGGACTGTGGAAGAGCCAAAATCAACATTCAACAACCCACATCCACCCCGGTGTCAGCCAAGCTCCTGAAAAGCTCTGGCCTGTGGCTCCCTGCCTTTAGCCATTGTCTGTGGAGAGCCAATGTCTACTATGAGTGCACTGCAGAGAAACGTGTTTACAAAGCGCGATTAAAACACTGCAGGACTATCATCTGCTTTAAAAGTTTCTAATCAGTCACGCTGCATTTCTGTGTCATTATGTCATGGTGGATTGGTGACAGTACAATCTGTGAGCCACATTTGAATCATAGTTGCCTAAAAAATTGGGTGTGCTGCATCTATAGCTAGAGTACCCGATTGTGACGGGACCTTCCAAAAGAAACCAGCCCACAGAAGACTGAGCAGAGAGCAGGAGCCTGAGCCAAGGGCCTTCTGGGTCAGCCTATTCCCACAAAAGCATACCTTATTTTATGTAAGAACAGAAGCAACCCTAAAGACCACAAGCTTACATTATTTATCACTGTGAAGTTTTCAAAACAAAGCATCACAGAGCTTTATTTTCACATGAGAGTCACCCTGAGAAGTAAGTGGGGTGAGTGTTATCTTGATTTGACAGCTATGAAAACCAATGCCCTAACAGATTAAACAGCTTGTCTCAGTAGCAAAGCTAACCAGGACAGAATTAGAAAGAACAAGGGGAAAAAAAGACGCCAGCTGGGTCCCCTTTTTCCAAGAACAATCTAGTTCTCAGCGAACTGAAATTATGTCATCACAACCACATATAAAACACAATGTAAACTAGAGATGTGGACTCACAAATGGTATGAAGTCTGTGTGCCACTCAGAAGAAAGCTCAACAAAACACCACAGTCAGCTGTGGGAGCCAAAATTAGACTGAGTGGCTACAGTGAGAGTCTGGCACATTTTATACGGCCAGCAAGCGGCAGAAACTGCAAGCGATTTTTTTTTTTTTAAACTTTTTATTTATTTGTTTCTAGATGGGGCCTCTTATATTGTCCAGGCTGGCCTCAAATTCCTGGGCTCTGATCCTCCTGCCAAATCTCCCAAGCAGCCAGGAATACAGTGGCAAGCTATAAGACTGGGCTTACAGCTTCTCTCAACAATGTAGCCAGCAATGCAGTGAGTCAATTAAGAACTAGTAACACTTAGAACAAAACCCTCAAAGTCTGAAATACTATCCTGGTTCTAGATAAATCTGTCAATAAGTAGTAGTACGCCCGCCTTTAGTCGCAGCACTCAGGAGGCAGAGGCAGGTGGATCGCTGTGAGTTAAAGGCCAGCCTGGTCTACAAAGTGAGTCCAGGACAGCCAAGGCTACACAGAGAGACCCTGTGTCCAACCCCCCCCCAAAAAAAGTAGTAGTATTTCTTAGAAACTGGAAAATTGTGTCACGGTTAATTACAATCTATTGTGTTCTAATATAAATAAGATTTATAAAAATAATAAAACCAAAAGCCACTGTCTGGACATTCTTTAATAGTAAATACATAATGGCATGGTGCCATCTTCACTTCCCAGGAAACAAATACGTGCTATCAGATAGCTGTCTGGTTAAAAAAAATATAAATAAATAAATAAATAACACAAAAAACAACAACACAAAACAAACAAACAAACCCCACATGCTATCAAATAGCTGTCTGGTTAAAAATAATAATATAAATAAATAAATAAATAACACAAAAAACAACAACACAAAACAAACAAACCCCACATGCTATCAAATAGCTGTCTTGTTAAAAATAATAATAATAATAATAATAATAATAATAATAATAATAATAATAATAATAATAATATAAATAACACCAAAAAAACCCCAAAAACACAAAACAAACAAACAAACCCCACATGCTATCAAATAGCTGTCTGGTTCAAAACAAACAAACAAACAAACAACCCCAAGTCATCTACCACCATGAACTACTTTAAGCAAATCTCCTTCACCTAAATAGGTGTGAGACACTCCATCTGACAAAAAAGGGCTTAGGTATTTCTCAAATCAGTAACTGTTTGCTAAATTATAGATTAAACCGAAAAGCCCACCTTTCATTAAAGGCAGGTAAAGACTCTTCAGCTACAATAAATATTTTGTTGGGACATTAAAAAAACAAACAAACAAGAGAAATTACCTTTATTTAGATATTATTCTTTGCATATTAAGCCTTTCATATTTCTCTATTGATATAAGCTGATTCAGAAAGGAAAAAAAAAAAAAAAACCTAACAGCACACACTAAACTGTTCCCAGCAATAAAAGGTATTATTAAAAACAAAACAAAGCAAAAACATGTTCAAGGGTCATTGGCCGTGGTTTCTTGTAAGGATCATTTCACCTATCTGCTTGCTTACTACACACAAGCACTTAAAGGGGCAGGAGCTAGAGACAGATATGAGCACTGGTATAGGTGCTGGTGTAAGAACTCACCAGCTCAAGACAATACAGGAAACAAACTATACCAATTCTCTACTAACTGTGCAAACCACAACTCAATCCTTACAGCAGAATGAGCATGGAGAGAAGAAAGCAAACTCCAGGAAATCATCAAGTTTATATTAGCTCAGGGGCTTGCAGACTAAGGTCCCACCTCCCCCTGGGCATCTGCAAACTTTCCCAGTATTTTCTGGACAAAGATACACAGTTGAGCATGAGCGTATGGAACATCTATGACAAAGTGAACAGCTACCAAGTGAAGACAGAAATTGAAAACATTTACTATTTGGCCCTTTAGAGAGAGATCCTGTCAGGACTGGAGAGATGACTCAGTCAGTGGCTTAGAGTACTAGCCGCTCTCAAAGGAGACTTGGGCTTGAGCCCCAGTACCTACATGTTGGCTCACAACCATATCTAACTCCAGTTCCAGGGGTTCCAATACCCAGAAACACATGTGCTACACAGACATAACATGCACATATAACAACCATATACATAAAATAGTAATTTTTTAAAAACCTGTCAGAGCAGGTAAAGTGCTGCATGAGTTTACTCCAGCACTGGGGAAGTGACTTGGGACTGCAAGTTCAAAAGTAGCCTGCATTATATTGTAAAATTTTGATTCCAAAAAGGAGGAAGAGAAACTGGAATGGTGATCAGCCTTTAGGAGCACTGGCTGCTCTTCCAGAACACCCAGGTTCAATTCCCCGCACCCACATGGTGGCTCACAACCATCTGTAACTCTAGCTTCAGCAGATCTGATGATTTCTTCTGATGGTCCATAAACATACATGCATGCATGCAAACAAAAACCACATAAATATAAAATCAGTTTTGAAAATTATAAAGGAGAAAGTTCAGAAAGAATAAAGAAAAGGCATACATCAACAGGTAATGTGAGGCCAGGTGTAGCGGCGCAGGCCTTTAATCTCAGCACTCAGGAAGCAGAGGCAGGCAGATCACTGTGAGTTCGAGGCCAGTCTGGTCTACAAAGCAAGTCTAGGACAGCCAGGGCTACACAGTGAAACCCTGTCTCGAAAAACCAAAAAACAGGTAGCACGAGTAACCATTACTGAACAACTGCACAAAATACGACAGCCAGCTCTCTCTATATATAGTGGCGGGGACTAGACAAGCCTCTATCTCACAAGCGCCTTTGAAGACTGGCCTAGAAAAGAGCTGACCCAGGTACAAAACATCCTAAATCAGTCTGTCAGGTGTAAAGCAATATGACAAGGACCTAGAGAGCTACACTGGCGTTTATTTTACCTCCCTGTGAGAGAACCAGAAAGGTACTTGTCCAGCCCGCACAAATCCTGGGATTAATCCCGAGCACTGGGAAGGAAGAAACCTTCAGCACTGATGATGCTGTGTGACACACCATGCAAACAGTGCTGGTGTTCAGTGCTGAGAGGGCTCAAGGACCCAGGGTCCACAGAGAAAGAGTCACCCTCAGCAATCCTAAAGACCACATGTTTTACTGGGAATGGCAGGTGCCTGAGGCATGTGTCTGTTAAAAAGGGACGTGAACTGGCTTTCACCTACCTCCTAGTGTGCCCATCAGCAGTTAAAATGACAAGTCGTTAACCGTTCAGTTCATAGCAGAGTACAGTTTTAATCTGACATTTCAACTTTCAAAGGCAACTGTTTACTTTTCAAAAACTTGTTTACCCTGGTCTCTGAAACTATGACCCAAATAAGATGACAATGGAATGAAAAATATCCCAGGTCCTCTTCTAGAAAACTCAATTTCTTGCTCTGACACCACAAGGGTAATCCTATTTCCTTAAGAGGGATCAGGAGACGTGTCACTTCATCCAAGTAGTGAACAGGACCACTGAGTGTGTTGCTCTCGTTCCTCTGTAAATGGGAGTGGGCGATGTGTCTCACTCATGCTCACAATAATATGCTCACAAGAACTCCATCACAATTAGAACAGTCTAGCAAAACAAGCTGAAATGTTAAAACATGTGATCTAAATGACTAGGAGAAAATGTACAGGAACCAACCTTCTGCATTCTTTCACCCAGAACAATCACCCGTGCCCTCTGTTGCCTCTATCAACCAAAAATGCACTCAAATTCTAAACCAAGCTGGCAGTGAAAACAAGTAACTCATAGTACACTGGCAGAGGGGGGGAGCAGGGCAACAACAGAGGCCACATGGGAAGGCAGCGCAGAAGGAGAGAAACCAAGGCACTTCTCTACCCACCAAGGGAGACAGGCAGCCCAAGGACATCCCCAACGCTCCAGTGTGGGCAGCACAGACACCAGTGAGGTATGGGCCCGGCAATGTTACAAGTTACAGTGCTCACTCCATTCCACTGGTCACACAAAGCCAACTAAGGTCACCTTCTCCAGGAAAACCTCCACTCCCCCACACACAACAGCCTCCCTGTAGCAGCTGCACACCCAGCAGGCAAGACGTCATGCAAGCAAACCCTTGCCACTGCTCTGTGGCACACAGATTTCAATTTCTTTCTCTTTCTGCATGAATCTACCTTCTCACTCAACTAGCTCTGATCTAGAGTAGAGAAAAGGTTTTAGGACTTGAGCAGCTGTCTGAGGTAGTCAACTGTTGTTTCTGTTCTGGCTTGGCAGAACAGATTCTGCTGGCAATGTCTCTAACTTAGCCTTGTCTTTGGAGGATTAAAACCAAAAGACCATCAGAAACAGTTCTGCCTCCACTACCAAAAACTATGATAATCACACTACTGGTTCTGAAACACTGACGCTATTTTATCTTCTTTGACAGAGAAGTTGTCTAACTTCCCGGAGTAGATGCAGTTGCTCTGCTGTCTGGCAAGCTGGCTATAGCCCCATAGCAGCAAGGAAGGACACCGATGCGGGCTCTACTCTTCAACCCTTGATTCTTTCTTACTATAGCATCCCTCACTTAGTTAGCGGGCCGGGCCTTGAACTTTCAGTCCTTCTGCCCCAGGCACCCAAGCGCCTGGGGACACAGGTCTGTGCTAACAGGTCTAACCAGTCTGACCTTCTACTTAATTTGTACCATAAAGTAAGAATTTACAGTTAAGCACAGCTTAAACGGTATTGCATGGTGATAAATTATGGCCAATGAATGTGGTGTTTGCAAAGGCTATCATTGAAATCATTTATTAGCTAGGCATCAACAGCTGCAAAAGAAAACAAAGATAATTAAGGGGTAGAGATAGTGTGTGCCCAACCAATAACTTAAAGAATATACAGAGACATTTAGGCAAAAGAAATCACAAATCTGTTCGAGAGAAATGTGAAGTAGAAGAATACAAAGGGATTCTCCGGCCTCCTGCCTGCTTTTAATGCACAGTGCCTCACAAATCTCGCTATGCCGCAGACAAACCACTAGTGCAGGCAAGTCTCACACAATGAAGCGCCCTGAGTGAGCCCTGAACAACACAGCCCATCCAGGAGCAGGTACCAATTTTTGTTTTCAATGGAAAGAGTGTGTATTTATCTTCAGCCTTACAGCTCAGTGACAACATCAAGAATTTAATCAGGGCACCTTGGTGATACACGATTTCTCCAGTTGTAGCCTAGGATTCTTTGTCTTGCTTCATCCATTTCTAGAGAATCCTGGCCTTGTGCATATCTCTTCCTCACAGAATCAGGTTCTTTCTTTACCTTTCCCGAAAGGACAAATGGAGCTTACTTACCATTTACAAACTTGCTTTAAAAAAAAAAAAAAAATTACAGGGCTGTCGAGTAAAAGCATCCGGCTCCCAAGAACTCACCACATAAACTCTCCCATCACTGTGCAGAAAGAATCTCTATTTCTTTCTGTTGCTATTGTTTGTTTTGTTTTTAAGAGACAGGGTTTCTCTGTGTAGCCCTGACTGTCCTGGACTCACTCTATAGACCAGGCTGGCCTCAAACTCACAGAGATCAGCCTGCCTCTGCCTCCCGAGTGCTGGGATCAAAGGCGTGCGCCACCACTAGCAGGCCAGAACCCCCATTTCTATGAAGTACAACTCTAGAAATGCTTCCAGAAATTCTATTCAACTCATTACACAAAGACTTCAAGAAGAGTTTGTGTCACCTAGTTGACAGGCTCTGTAACTATCAATCAGCGGAAAGCTGTCCTGGGAAATCTTTATTTCCACGGGCCTTCTTTAAACACTGTCTCTAAAAATAGTCAAGTAAGTGAAATCTACTGCCACTGCCTTTAAAAAAAAAAAAGACAAATCAATGCTTCCCCAGTTCACTTTAAACAAGTAACTAAAATAAAGGACTAAAGCAGACTGATCTATATTGCTGACAACTAGAAGTAATCTAAGAAATCAACACTACATTTTCACATTACATAGGTAATCCCAATATTTAACTATCTCCTAGCTGAGCACACTGTAATATGGCTGAGAATAAGTAGTTCCAGAGAAACAAAACAAAACAATACCAACACAAGGAACCTAACAGCAGCCTCATGCTACAGGAAGAGCTGCTGCACACTGCTTTCGTTTTGTGTTTTGTTTTGTTTTTTGAGACAAGGTCTCTCTGTGTAGCCTGGCTGTCCCGGACTCACTTTGTAGACCAGGCTGGCCTTGAACTCACAGAGATCTGCCTGCCTCACCCTTCCAAGTGCTGGGATTACAGGTGTGTACTACCATACCTGGCCTGCACAGTGCTTTAACAGAACATTCTTGTTTCTTGGACTGGAGGGATGAAGCAGGGTTAAGATGCTTGTTGTCAAGAAACTGGAGCTCAGTTCCCAGCACCCACATTAGATGTACCACCTGTAATTCCAGTCAGGGGATCTGACACCCTGTGTACATGCAAATACATACACTCAGATTAGTACGCCTAAATAAAAACAATATGTAATATTTTTTAATTAAATGGTTTTTCCCTGCTGCAATGTATAAAATGGTATGCCTATCAAAAAAGAAAAGAAAAGAAAAAAAGTAAATGGTGAGCTAGTTATGATGCTGTATGTTTCTAGTCAAAACTAATTGGGAAGCTGAGGCAGGAGGATGACTTGAGCTCTAGAGTTCAGTAATAGCCTGGGTACCCCAATGAAACCCAGTCCCACTAAATGAACAAACAAACAAAATTAGGTAAATGTGATAGGTAAATAAAGAGTGTGCAGGAGCACCTCTAACAGGTAACATTGATTGTCAGAATCACCTAGGACAAGTGCCTCTGTTCTCTGTGAGAGATTACCTAGATTATGTTAACTGGAGTGACACATCACTCTGAATGTAGGTGACAGCATGGGCTCCAGCCCTAGGACACACAAATAGGGAAAGAGACATGAGCACAACATTTACTACTCACTGTTTCCTGGCCATGGATGCAAGGTGTCCAGATGCCTCAAGCTCCTGCCATCAAGACTTCCAACAACAATGGACTACACTCTCATGCGAGCAAAAACTAACTTTCCCTTACCTAAAAAAGATACCCTTGAGGGTTTATCAGAGCAACAGGTAAAGTAACATATCCTTCAGAACATCCCTTATATGTCCTGGAGAGCACACAGGGTTAGTGGGAAGATAACAACCTAAAACAAGGAGACATGCTTCGGCCTAAGCAGCCCCTCACTGAACAGGGGACTCACACAAAGCCACACTCTGCTGCTGTGCATTAGCCTCTTGCTCCTTAACGGCGAGGGGCGGGTCTAGTGGGAAACAGGAGATTTACTCCAAGGGAATCACAAAGCTGAAATTCTGTGTACACACACAGGTTCAAAGGTGTGCTGGTGTGGAAACCAGAGGACAAAAACTGGCTGGTATTAATTAATTGCCTTGGTCTTGGGGGTTTGTTTTGTTTTGTTTTTGTTTTTGTTTTTGTTTTTTTGAGACAAGGTTTCCTCTGTGTAACCCTGGCTGTCCTGGATTCACTCTGTAGACCAGGCTGTCCCAGAACTCAAGAGATCTGCCTGCCTCTGCCTGTGACTCCCAAGTGCTGGAGTTAAAGGTGTATGCCACCAACACTCAGCAGTTTTGGGGTTTTAAGACAGAGGCTCTAATAGCCTGGAGTTCACCATGTAAGCTAGGCCGCCTGGCCAATGAGCCCCAGGGATCTGCTTTCTAGGGCTGGGTTAAAGTGGGTGCACTCTGCTGTCTGGGTTTGTTTGTTTTTTAAACACAGATTATGGTGTTCCTCACAGGTATTCGTACTTGTAAGGAAGGAGGACAGAAGGAAGATCTAGGAAAAATTAGAGGGTAGGCAGAGGCAGGCAAATCTCTGTGAGTTTGAGGCTAGCCTGGTCTACAAAGGGAGTCCAGGACAGTCAGGGCTTCACAGAGAAACCTTGTCATGAAAAAAATAAAATAAAATAAAATAAAAAACAAACAAAGAAAACTATTTAAGTAAAAGTTCACAGAGAATTTAAAAAAGAAAGTAAAATCATAGCATAGAAGCCACAGGAAATATTCTAAAGTCAGGGGGAACTTGCTGGAGTCAGTTCTTTCCTTCCATGTGGGTTTCAAAGATCAACTCAGGACATGAAGCTTAGTGCTATCTCAATGGACAAAATGAACTATAACAAAGTGTCAAGAATGCCTGAGGACGCTGGGAGGTGGTGGCGCATGCCTTTAACTTCAGCACTCAGGATGCAGAGACAGAGGCAAAGGCAGAAGCAGGTGGATCACTGTGAGTTTGAGGCCAGTCTGGTCTACAAACCCAGTCTAGGGCAGCCTAGGCTACACAGAGAAACCCTGTCTTGAGGAGGGGGAAAAAAGAACACCCAACGAAAGTGAACACTCAGACTTTACCCAACAGCTGGCTGACTTGAGTTCCAAATAAGCACAGAGAAAGCTGCAGAGAAGGAGTGTGTATGTGGCACGGTCTTGCTATGCTGACTGGGGGCTGATCTTGACCCTGTAGGCTCCAGCAGTCCCCTGGTGCTTCAGCTGCACTTCTAAGCTTAGGTGGGCTTACATCCCTAACCTTAACTTATTTTCAACATCTCTGAAATATACTTTTAGAATCCACAGTAAAAAGTTCGAGATCTTCTTTGAAGAAAAATACACATACATACAAGACCATCACACAATTTCATGAAGTTCACTAAAACCTTGTTGAACACAGAGCTCAACTGGACAGAACATCAAATTAGTAGTTTAGGAAACTAATACTTCTTAAGCCATAATTTGTTTCCTAGGTGTGTCTGTCTGTCTATCTGTCTGTGTCTCTCCCTCCCTTCCTCCCTCCCCCCCCTCTGTGTGTGTGTGTGTAGCAGAAATTGTTGGTTCTCCCCTTCCATGATATGGGTTCAGGAGACTGAGCTCAAGTTACCAGGCGTGCTGGCAAGCTCCAAGCTCCCTTTTACCCATGGAGCCCCGCTAATGTTTATTTCTAGTTTTTATTGGGGTGAGGATGAGGGAGCACGCTGAAACAAAATAGCTAAAAACCGTTGTTTTAAAATTTATTATGAAATTGTTATCTATTTATCACGTGTGGGCACCAAGCCTCACTATGGAGACAAGACACCTGACGAAGTTGGTCCTCTCTTTCCAGTCTGAGGGTCCCAGGACTGAACTTCCAGGCTTGGTGGCAGCAACACTATCCACTGCGCCATCTCCAGAGCTTCTCAAACACTATGACACGATTGTGCTTTTGTTTTTTCTTCATACAGGGTCTCACTATATATGTTAGCCCAGGCTGGTCTGGAACCCACAGAGATCTGCCTGTCTATGCTTCCTGACTGCTGGAATACAGTGTGTACACCATCACACCTAACCCACAGTACTGTCCCACCTATGCCCATTCAGAAGTCTCAAACACAAAAAGGGCAGGGCTAAAATTTAAGCATTAAATTGTGGTGGCACTCAGAAGGGTAGAGGCAGGAAGACCTCACATATAAGGCAAGCCAAGGCTATTGTCTAGCAAGACGTTGTCTCTGTTGTTGTTGTTGCTGTTAAGTAAATAGATAATTACTTTACAAACTTAATCCTAAATAGTTAAATGTGCCAACTCAGCTTTGATGTCCTGGCAATGAGGACAGGTTTTGCCCACATGCAACCTGGCAGAGCTACATCGAGGACAGAGGAAACCGAGGTAGCTTTATAAACAGCAGTAGTGTGGCTGTTTAGACCCAGCCTCTTCCAGGCTGCCATTTGGTTTGTACTTCCATCAGCCGGGGATGGAGTGATCAAAGTCCGAGTTGTCCCTGAGCACACTAAGGAAAATCTAGGCATGGTACCCTAGCTTTTCATCATCCTCCATTTCTCTCCATCAACCACTGAACACAATTCTCTTGCTAGAAAACATGCAAACCAGAAGATTCTTGGTGACTAGTAAAGATTTTTATCTTTTCAGCACAGATACCCACATGAGCAGGTTAACTTAAAAATATATAAAGTTAAATCCAATTAGTTCATGTACCTGCATATGCAGAGAAAGCTAAATCATGATGCAGAGAATACTTTCCTATAGAAACTAAATAACAAAAATAGTCTATTAGCACAGACATCTGGTGTATCATGACAAGGAACATTAGTGATATTGTGTCCAACCCTGTAATCAATTTTTTTTTCTCCCAGCAACTCTCTCATTACAGTATACTAGATCTGTGCATTTATGGATGCTCCACATGGGTGTGGGAGCTCTGCCAACTGGATCCAGCAAGAATGACTTTGGCAGCAAGAAGCCCCATTAAAGAACAATCAATACAATTAGCCGTATGCAGTGTCATCTGACTCAAGGAAGGGTCACCATCATGTTACTGACTCTTCTCCACTGATGATAGCATCTAAGGACTCCACCAATAATGAATTTACTTAAATCCTCAGTGGATGCTGAAAAATAGCAATACTGATCATCACAAATGCTATTATAGAAAGTTTATTAAAACCGGCATAAAACAGTCAAAGTTTAAAATCCATTCAGCAAATCCTGGTTAGTAAATACCACAGTAAATAAAAGTGTCTAACTGACATCACATTAATTAGAGTAAATCAAGAAAACACTAGCCTGCAAGATAAACCCTGTTTCCCAAATATATAAACAATATGTCTAAGACTGAAGTCTCACAAGTAGGCAGTCAGAACTCCACTGATTCCCCCTTAAGATGTAAGTTCTACAGCTCTGAAGATTTTACCTACTGGAGTACCTTTCATTGTGCATGCTTATTATGTCAAGAAAGCCAAGGCTTCCTTCCTTATGAATCCTTTCTGGTGGAGTCTAAATCTTTAGAAATCACAGCAACCGTCTAAACATGACACTGTTGTTTTAACAATTACTCCTGGTTAAGTTATACTTGTGAGGTGGGATGGGACTGTTCTACAGGTCTTATCTAGAGCCTCAAACTAGAAACAATCCTCCGGCTTGAGCCTTCCATGTATTGAGACTTGAGAGACGAGCAGCTACATCCAGTTTCTTGTAATTATTAATAGCTACTTCTCAGGCTTGTTCTTCATTTACCAAGGGATGCCAGCCATAGCCCTTCAGCTGGCATTCCCTTTTCTACACTGCATACTGTTACCAAGTGAATTGTCTGAAACAATGGCTTATAAGAGAGTTCAATTGGATTCAAAAGATCTCTACTGCCTATCCCATAAAAGTCTTAACTAGTCCAGCCTCTAAGATCTTCTGAGACCTCAACCTGATCTTACATCTTCACCTCTGCCTCCAACACCCACTGACATGCGCTTTCCATGAACAGCCTACATTTTCTCTCAACTCTAAAAGTAACCAGTACACTGTCTACACTGTTGTGTGATGCATGTACATTCTGCCAATCTATATCATATTGACATGTAAAAAATGTACAGCTCCTGGAGTCTAATCCTTTTCACAAAAGATGCCCCATGCTATAACCTGCACAGAACTTCTTTCTTAGTGCTAAGACACCAATCCTCTACACTGAATCTAATTAACTGGCCATGTGTTGACAGTGTCTGGTAGTCTCCATGTACTACCAGAATTATCCTCCTGTTTTCTAGTGCAGTACAAACTCAAATCCATCAGTCTAATTAGTCTTCTTTAGTGATAAACAGTCTTGGGTACTCAGCTAAAAACAATAAACTCGCGGGGTGGTGGCGCACGCTTTTAATTCCAGCACTTGGGAGGTAGAACCAGGCAGATCACTGTGAGTTCGAGGCCAGCCTGGTCTACAAAGTGAGTCCAGGATAGTCAAGGCTACACTGAGAAACTCTATCTCAAAAAACAAAAAAATAAAAACAAAACAAAGAAAAACACCTGTCTTCTAGAAGAATGACCATTAAAGTCCTCCAAAAAGGAAGGAAAAGGAAGCTTCCTTAAATAGGAAGCTACAGGACATAACAGAGCCCTCGTGGACCACCACAGTGGTGCAGCAAACCACTGCATCCTGCTACATCTGGAATCTTCTCATCAGTTACAGGGATTATCAGGGCGCAGCCCACTGAAAGGCTTGACTAGTACTACATGTTTGTGTCCCCTGAAGAGGGCAGCAGCCAAAGCAGTTTAGACTTGTGGGCCTGGAGTCTTGGGAAATGCACATTGTTCCACACTTGGACTTAAACTTACCCCCTTTCCCCCATCTCAGTTGCCAACATCCATACTCGCTGCTGATTGCCAGCTCCTGCTCCTTGCAGCAGCCCAGCATGCTCTCTGCTGGTGCCAAGATACCCTCCAGCAAACCCCACTAACTTCTGGAACTGTCCTAGAGGGGTAAGGCAAGTCCCGTATTGTGCTTCCTCTGTGCATGTACTTATTACTCTTTTAAAAACACATATCATACAGCACATTTTTAAAGGGGCTCTGGGAAGGGAGGTGATATCCTATTTTATACCCTAAGGGATATAAAATACTGATAGCTTTTAAAAACGGGATGCTCCTTACCCCTACAGGCCCTCTCCCGGCTTCAGAAAGGTGCTGTGGTGGCTGTGATGCCACCGGCAGAGAGCATGCTGGGGGGTCACACAAAGCAGGAGCTGGAGATCTGCAACAGGCCTGGGAGTTGTGAACCTAAAAGAGAAAACAGTTTTAAGTTAAGGTGCCCAACACCTCCTTCTTGGTTACTAGGGGCACTCAGCACACACACAGGTGTCTGCAAGGATCCTTAAAGAGCAGAGAGCCACTGACATCACCAAAGCTTCGTTCCCCCATGAGTTAACCTTCCCACTTTAGTCAAAGCTGCTTCTTTATTTCAGTATCAGCACCTGTACGACCCTTCTGGCTCTGTATTTTAACCTGGGTCCATCTTCAGAGTATGGTGTGTGCCCCTCAAAATAACCAAATTAAGATGTAACAAACACAGCACCAAAGCACAGTAACAGCGGCATGCTTTGCTCATCATAAAAGAAACATTCCAAGTTGTCAGATAAACAGGAGAGAGCCGTTGAGTAGACAGACAGACTGAGCTTTCAGAAGAGTTTCTATGATGAGATGCTGGAAGCATAAGGTGTGCATTCAATAGGACGAAACACCCACCAGAAAAAGCCCTGCCACTTCCTGGAAGTTCTTGTCTAATTTTGTAAAGCTTAAGGCAAGATATATAGACCACAGCTTAAAACAGGAAAAGGGGGTATATTGAATTGTATTGAATTGAGTTTTAGTTTCTTCGAAATCTCCCAAAAGTAAGAATAATTAACAGGCAGACACTATCAAGTTCAAGAAAGGCATTATATCTTTGGGGGGGGGGGAGAAGGGGAGAGTCAGCTTAGCATGTACTACAAGTCTTTTTTAAAAATAGAAACCCTGAAAAGAATACAACCAGCAGAGAAGGATGAAGAGCAACTTCTGAAAGCCAGCACTGTCCATTAAGTACAAGAGACACCTCAGACAAAAGTCCCAAGCTGCATCCTTCAAATATTCAAGCACCCATAGCACATAAAAGCACAACTACTCCAATTTCATGTGGTGCTAAGTGAATTTAAAAATAAATAAATAAATAAAATAAAACCAAAAAATTCAAATACTTGTAAGAACCGGTTATTACAGTTATTTAAGAATTAAACAAGCAAACACTTAAACTTTAACAACACATTATTATTAAGAGTCTTGCTGCCTGTAATTCTCTTTGGGCCCATTCTCTGTGGAGTTTCTCGTTCCTACCACCTCAACAGAGGGCATTAGGAACGTTAATTCCATGGCCCCCAAAACACAGTAAGCTCTAGGTAGAATATAAATATAACTGTGTGATCCAGATACAGTATTGTCAGTACTTTTTGACAATAAGCAAACAAACAAACAAAACTCATTATCTAGTGGAATCTCTTCTGTTAGGAATTCAATTAACTAGAATTAAAATTCAAGTTTCAAATCCTCCTCCATTCAAATATAGTTTTGATTTTTAAAAACTTAGCAAAGCATTTCTCAACATATTGGCATTGTTTACTTTAAATATATAAATAGTTCAGGCAATTATTACATTTTAAGCATTTTTTACATTTTAAGCATTTAAGAAAAACCAATCTTTTCAAGACAAATTATTATTCATAGAAATCAGAAACCACTGATGATATCTGAGCTTCCTAATTTTCTCAGTATTTTTTCTGACACTATTGAATTGATTGTTAATACAAAGATCCATATTTACATAGAAATTGTACATTTCCAGTTATAAGGAACCAAGTTTAACAAGACTTCAGCAATATTCTTGCACAGTGGACCTCTACAAACATCACTGCCTCAAACTTTGTAAGTTCCTTGAAAAAAGTAGAATATGTGATTTTCCACAATGAAAATGTTGACATATATAACATGTTCAGTAAATTATATTTAGAGGTAAAAATTTTAAGGAAACACATACAATTAAACAAAACTTCATTTACTTCTCTTGAATCCTAAAATCCAATTAAATTAACAAAATGAACTACCTAGATTCCCAGTAATTAAACACCATTAAAATTTTAGCTCCAAGTAGCCTATCCTGCCCACTGTAGACAGTAAAAACAGACCTCTAAGAAATGAAGAAATGGGGCATAAGCTCCAAGATTATATATTCCCAGAGCCTCGTTTTGATGTCTACTTAGGTAAATACTTCTCTGCCCATTTCTAAGTTGATATTCACATGATACAACAGGAATGTGGTGAAACCACCACCACCACCCTGCTACCGCCCCCCCCAAAAAAATCTAAGATCTCTCTAACTAAAGAGGTATGAGGTGTGGTCACTAACAACAAGCCCACCTGACTATGTTCATCTGACTCCAAACAAGAGAATTTCGTTCTAGCTTACATCTCTTGAATACAAACTACACGTGCTAAGACCTTTCACCCCTATACATCTTGGTAGTAGTACGTAATCACAAACCCAGTTCCCAAGGACCTTTACAAAATAAATAAAACAGTACAGGTGGCCTAAAAAGGAAAAGACCTGAATAGAAGAGTTTGGCAGCAAGTCAATTAATATGCACCATTTCCTGCCTTAGAAACTAGCCTATACCTATACAGCTTATACATACATTCAATTACTATACATCAATTTTTAAACAAATAAGAAAAATAAATCACAACAGAAAAAGTCCAGTCAGAAACACCAACATTTGAGGGGGCAGGCCCTGTCCTCAATAGTTTGTATGCTTGGTTTTCCATCTACAAATGGCCTACTTGCAAAGTCACAAGCAAGTTACACCATCATATCCCAACTTCATAGGTTCACTTGCCTAAGATCATCAAAACCAGCAACAAATGTAATAGAGATAGATGGGAATGAGACAACTTCAAGTCAAAATTCAAGCTATCAACCGAGGCAGTCTATCAACCTGCATCTCAGCCCCAGACTACCCACAATTTGGAATTACACAAGTTGGAGTTGATGGAGATGTCTGGTCCCATCCCATCCCCCTGGAAACCGGCTCCACCATGACACTGCACACTACTAAAACGAGGAGCCATTTCCCAGCTAGATGCCCATGCACTGCATGTTCTATGCCACAATCACAACAGCCAAGGAAGAGTCAAACAGCTGGGAACAGCACATAAATCTGGTAATTCACTGATACGTAGAATCTTAGCTGAAGAAAATTTTTCTGTAGCCCGCTGCTGCTGGTCTGTCAGCGAACACAAGAATAAAAAGCAATGGTGGTAATAAATTTTGGAGTGGGTTCTGGGTACAAACTAGAAGCTCAAAGAGAAATTTCAACCATCCCTAACCCCCAAATTGCTCACACTAACAATGAAATGCAGAGGGGTGTGAAATGATCTAGGGTAGCTAGCTGCTCTGAGTCCTTGGTTATTCCACAGTCACAACCAGCTATGAGACTGGATGCTTTCTAGCGAATAAACAATGCAACACAACACTCCTCCATCCACAGTTCAGTTCACTCAACTAACAGAACACTGGAAGCTCTGTCATACTGTTAATGATGTTAAGGTATATTTAGACAAAGTTTAATCTCAAGCATAAGTTTCCTAGTTTAGTAGAATGAACCAATGGCGTTTACCTAAAGTACTATTTGTAATAATTATATATCTTTCCTGGAACTCATTTGGAATAAATAACCCTATAATTACTCAATGTTGGGAAACCAAACCGTACTTCGTTCTCAAGGATGGATGATGGCAATCGAGACTTCACACAGCATTCCCACCAGGGCAATGTAAAGTCTCTGGGCACCACACTAGGGACAAACAAACCAACTGGTAGTCAGCGCAACAAAAAGCCCTCAGTATTCTTTGGGGAATTAAAACTAATCTCAACAATGCAGTGTTAACTTTCTCAGAATTCATGGTTATTTCTAGGTAGAAAATTGTTTAATTTATGCTTAAGACTTGAGATTATAGAATGTCAATATTTTTACTGCAAAACAAAAAACAAAACAAAAACAAACAAAAACTTGTCTTCCTCCCTCTCAATCCTACCCTGTTTTCTCCAGAAATGGATGATGACTAATAATGCCCAAATTCCCCAGTTAGCATCTAAGGTTGCTGTGGGAAGAACAGTATTTTGTACTTCTTCAGTGCCCTCTATTGGGTTCAACAAGAACACGGAATAGGTTTCCAATAAATACCAGTGAGATGACTAATCGTGACCACTCCTAACTGCATTCTGGGGTAAAATACACCTTAATAATCAAAAGTAAAACCATCAAAGCAAACTAGGTCACACATAGAGACCGTGGAATCCTCTGAAAGGGCAACAGAAGAAAGGTTTGAAGATGTTATTCCAGGTTCTTTTTGTCTAGCTCAGGTGGACTAACCATTTCCAGTGGGGAGGGGGGAGGGAGAAGGTGGCTGCGCTAGCACCCTTTAGGTCTTCTGCTTTCTCACCTGCTCAAGCAGGCTGGCTTGCCTGATCTTGCTCAAACCTTACTATCATAAAGCCAATTCTGGATTGATCCTTTCAACTCTCCCCCTTGGCTGACTGCCACAGTGCTTCAGGTTCCCTCAATTCCAAATTCTTAGAGAAAGAAATTCATGTTTTCAGGCCATGTCAACAAAGACCACAGACTGCCAGTGAACCACTGTCACCACTGTACCCCTGCTTCAAAGAACTAAATCATTATTGAGATTGGTTCTGGAAACTATGGCACAAAGCATCTTTACTTAATTAATCATCTTTCCTCCTGCCTCTATTAATCACACACTGTCCATGTCACCTCTTTTGCTGGCTTAAGCTCCATGAATAACTCTAATCAACATATTTAAAGATAATTAGTTTTCTTGGCTTAAATTACTTAATTATATGCAAACAACCCGAAAGAATCAACGTTTCCCAAAAGAACATATAATAATTTACTTCCTTGAAAATGGTACCTTTGAGCCCAATGTGGTGGCACACCCATTTAATCCCAGTGCTCAGGAGGCAAAGGCAGATGGACTGCTCTAAGTTCCAGGCCAGCCTGGTCTGCAAATCGAGTCCAGGACAGGCCACACAGAGAAACCCTGTCCTGAAAAACAACAACAACAAAAAAAAATGCTGCCTTTGGAGTGTTGTTCTCTAACCTCCCCCTTCACTCTTGGGAGTTCTCACTTTAATAAACCTGTGTTTGATCTCAAACCAAAAAGAATGGAGAGGAGGGACGAGGAAACAATAACCTGTAAAAACTTGGCTCAGTTAAAAAGGCACTGCTCGGTACTACCACGGCCTCAACCTAGCCCTGCGAAAGTGTGGGCTAAAATTTACCTGGCTGTGTGGATGGCAGAGCCTCATGTGTTCCAATGTAACACTCATTAAAAGCAAAAGCCATGGAGCTTATCCCCACAGACAAGATGACCAAAACGTCATCTGTCTCGGTACACACCTAGTTTATGCTCCACACCCTATCACAACACAGGGACTGCTATGCTTATGGAAACAAGGGAGCACGTCCCTTCGTATAACCCCAAACCAAAGGAGAAAGCAGCCCGCCATGCACTGCCTCAAAGCTAGTTATTTTTTTAAAGTCTCTCTCTCTTTTTGTTTTTTTAAATTGTTCTGTTTCTATGTTATTTTCCTGGACAAAATAACTCCAATCTCTTCTTTTTACAACCTTTCTAAAAAACAAAGCATATTCCACTGCTCGTCTCTTTCCCCGATAGCCTGGGCAAACCGGAGGAAGACATCCTGGTTGTTCTCCCCTTTCCCTATCTTTTCATTAGAAGTATACAGAACTGAGGAAAGACGAAAATGGGGGTAACCATATTTCTCCCAGGAGCAAATATTTCATCATCTCTAATATTCTTACATGACAAAGAATACAGAATCTCAAAGAGAAACCAAAAAAGACTATGTGGTTTTAAAAGGTACCCAAACACGCTGCACCATATCGCCCACTTGTTTTTGCAGATACCTTTAATGTTTTAATACTGACAACATAAGCTTCAGTTTTTATTGCTGTTAACACCCTAAGCAATTACAATACCTCAGCGGGAAACTTTGCCCAGAACAGCCACTATCACATGGTAATCAGCATTTTCATAAGAGATGCTGTTGAAACATGAAGGCATACACACACACACACACACACACACACACACACACACACACACACACA
>OU015754.1:80446127-80492660 GCA_907169655.1 Acomys percivali | reverse complement strand
TGTGTGTGTGTGTGTGTGTGTGTGTGTGTGTGTGTGTGTGTGTGTGTACACTACTGGGGGGTGGAAGACAGGGTCTCTGTGTGTAGCAATGGCTATTCTAGAACTCCTAGAGATCCATCTACCTGCATCTATCTCTTAGCACTGGGATTATATGTATGCATCAACATACATGGCTTGAGTGTGTTTGTTTTACAAACACTCAGAGATTTATTCTGAGCCCAAAGTGTGGGAACCACTGTCTAGAACGAAAGATCCTGTCAGGAGCACTATTCAAGACAGCCCTACTCTGAGGCCAAAATCCCTTTCTCCCAACTTCTGTTCCTGGGAAACCCTTAAAACAGGTCAAGATATATATAGCCCATACCTATCAGCACAGCAAAACTACAGGTCTGCCCAAAAACTCGTCTCTGGTTTACATTTCCTACTCATTAATCACTAAATTGCTTTGCCATTTCAGCACTGTCTAAACAGCTAATAAAGGAATAAACTTCAGAAACAGTGCTTACAACACAAAAGCATTAGCACAAAGGACAAACGAAGCTGATGTCATCAGCTGCTTTATTTCAGTGCACAGCCTGGAGGCAGGCTGCACTGACACATCCTGGTTATCACACCAGGAGCACTGCAGAAGCAATCAAAAGTGCCAGCCTGTGGAGTTGGGGGTGGGTTGGAGGAGAAAGAGAAATGTAGAGGCAGATCATGAGAAATGCTTACCAGTTTGAAGTCTTGGATGCTGCAGATGAAATACGGTGTGTTTGGCCGCCGACTCTCAATATACACACAGTCTTTAAAAGAAAAGAAGAAAGTTTTGTTTGTTTGTTTGTTTGTTTGTTTGTTTAATGGCATTTACCATTAAAGAACCAAAGACAAGGTCCATAAATAGCTAGGTAAATGAATATATAAACATACCAATGACAAAGCAAATGCTTTTTAATAATAAAAACCTTTCCTATGGATATTATTAAATTATAGATAACATTAAGGTAATTGTTCTTTCTGAAACTGTCATCTATAAACACACTAAGGCATGACTGCTGGGAGGAAAGAGACATTGGATGCGAAGGGCAGGGCTGCCATTGCTCACCTGGTGGGCTTGACAAACACGGGGCTACAGAACGCTGCCTGCTGTAAAGGCTACCATGTGAGGGAACAGCCTAAAACCTCCCTGTGGAATTACCAAAATTACTTATTAATGCCTTTTCCTACATACGAGCTTTGTTTGTTTTTTGTTTTATTGAGACAGTGTTTCTCTGCATAGCCTTGGCTGTCCTAGAACTCACTCTGTAGATGAGGCTGGCCTTCAATTTATAGAGACCCACCTGCCTCTGTCTCCCAAATGCTAGGATTAAAGTCATGTGCAGCCACCACACAGCTAAGCCATCTTTTTTTTTTTTTTATTTAAACCATTACCACACAGCAACCCAAACCGATTTAAAGCTGTGAATTTACAAAATGATTTCAATATACAAGGCTGTTATCTGTAGTACCTATGTTGTGTCAAAAATTTCAGCATTTTAAAACATGTATCAAAGGAGAGATAAGTTCACTATGAAAGTTAAGTGACACTGGGAGTGATGGCGCATGCCTTTAATCCCAGGACTCAGGGAAGGAGGGGCATGTGATCTCTGTGAGTTCGAGGCCAGCCTGGTCTACAAAGTGAATCCAGGATAGCAAGGGCCACACAGAGAAACTCAAAACAAAACAAAAAAGGTGGTGTGGTCGGGGTTGGGGCTGGAGAAATGGCTAGAGGTTAAGAGCATTGATTGCTTCTCCAGAGGTCCTGAGTTCAATTCCCAGGAGCCATCAATAATGTGATCAGACACCCTCTTCTGCCATGCAGTTGTACATGCAAGCAGACCACTGTATACATAATAAACAAATCTCTTTTTTTAAGGCTGCTGCTTTGTTAAAAAAAAAAAAAAGTTAAGTGACAAAACAGATTCTTTTGATATAAAAAATAATAAATCATGAGTAAGTCATATGAGTTAAGTTCTTAACAAGCTGTGTCAAATTTATCATGGGAGGGGTACTAGCTATACCAGATTTAGCAAATGCACTTTAAATATTTATTTTTATTATATGCATTGGTGTTTTGCCTGCATGTGTGTTGGATCCCCTGGAACTGGAGTTACATACATACATTGTGAGCTGCCATTTGAGTATTAGAAATTGAACTCAGGTCCTCTAAAAGAACACCAGTGCTCTTAACCACTGAGTCATCTCTCCAGCCCAACTAATGCCTTTTAAAAATTAAGTATGAGGCCGGGCGTGGTGGCGCACGCCTTTAATCCCAGCACTCGGGAGGCAGAGGCAGGCGGATCGCTGTGAGTTCGAGGCCAGCCTGGTCTACAAAGCGAGTCCAGGACACACAAGGATACACAGAGAGACCCTGTCTCGGGAAAAAAAACCAAAATAAATAAATAAATAAAAATTAACTATGAAACATTACTAAAGAGTTAAATTTTTCTCCCTACAAAACAGGATGATCCAACTTTAGAAAATAATTTGGGATTCAAGTCTCACATAAAAGGAAAAAAAATAATTTTCTTTTCTTGCCATTACTATTATCCCACCCCATCCTACCCCACAAAAAAAAAAAAAAAAAAAAAAAAAAAAAAAAAAGGTTGAGGCCAAATAGTCAATATAAGTATTTTCTCTATGGTCTCATTAATCAAGCAGCTTATTTAGTAAAACAATTTATATAAATGTTTATAGCTAAAATAAAAATCTTTCATTTTTATTTGTAGGTCTTTCTCTGTTTGTTTTTTCAGTGCTGGGGGTCTAACCTAGGGCTCTGTACATGCTAGTCCAGCACCAAGCTATGTTTCCAGCCCCAAGGTAGTTAATTTGAAAAGGCAAAGTTAAGAACAATGTCAAAATCACAGCTGGAATGTGCGCCCTGTAACCTAAAGTCAAAGTGACTTGGCAAGATTGTCATGGTTTTTCTAAAAGCTGATTATAAGGCTCATTTTAGTCAGCTGAATTGATGATCCTCAAAGTGACAATGCCTAAAGTCAACAGAAGCACTGCAAACACCTTTTGTTTTAAAATGTTAAAAGCCCTTCTTTGAAAGCAGCAGCTCTAAAGGGGTGAGCAGACAATGCATTCCATTAGGCACACAATGCATATTTTCAAAATCACCCACAGGAAAGCTGGAGTTCACCAGATTGAGAAAACAGTTGCTGTGGGGCAAATATACGCTGTTTTAATCTTAAAATCAGCATGCCTGAAATTGCCCAGAAAAAAGAAAAAGAATGAGGCTACAGCCATCACTATCAATTATTCTGAGCAACACATGGTGAGTAATGTTTTCCTTAGCAGGATGTCTGTAAAGGAGAGTAGGGTGTATATGTGCTGGGCTTTACACTCTAACACAGAGCCTCCCCACAGAAGCGGGTCACATGGTGTCACGTCAAATGCCTGTGAACAGGAGCATCAAAACCCATGACTTGGGAGATGATACTGAACAGGGCTATTTCTGGCTGTTTCTCATAACCTCAGCATAGCTTTGTGTCCAAGATTCAATGTTGCCATCTGCAAACAGCCCTCCCTGAGCTGAGGGGGAAGCCAGACAAACCGGAAGGCAAATTCTCAAGGCAAAGAAAAGCCTCTGCCTTTTCCACCCTCAGCAAATCAGCAGGTTTATGTAAATAGAACAGTGAAGCAAGTTCCTCAAGGGTAAAAATCACAGCCTGCCATGTCAGGCAGTCTGTCATCGTAAAACACAAAGCACCTATCAGCATCTTTCCTGACAGTCTCCTCACTAAGCAGAGTGGATACTTGCTTTACCCCCTAATTTAGGAAGCGGGTCTGTGAGCCCTAGCATGAAAGCTGTGATTACAATACACAGGCAATGTTCAGCCACAGTTCTGTCCCATTTTTAAAAAAATCCCTCCATCAATGTGTTTCCACCTATTAATCTTTGAAATACTCTCTTCGTCCCCTTGCAAAGAATGGCAGTGCTACTCTAATAGAATTTCAAATAGAAAACCCTTTCCTTGTGAACAAAGCCTGTCTCACAAAGACATTTTCAGAGACACAGCTGGGCAGCCCACCAGTGGACATGGGAGGCTGACCCCCAGCCTTCTCTCTGTTCTTTCATTTCTGTTCCAGGCTATTCCTCTATCCCTGACACTCAGTACCACTCAGCAAGGTGACAGTGAGTCGGTAAAATACCACAGATCAAATCCACAAGTATCTCTCTAGCTGATACAAATGTTTGCCAATTCCAGGGGGTGTGTGTGTGTGTGTATGTGTGTGTGTGTGTGTGTGTGTGTCTGTCTGTCTGTCTGTCTGTCTGTCTCACTGTCACCAGCTCTACCATTCTTCACCCCGATCTACACCAGAAGCACTGGTACACTGCCGGTCTGCAGCAAACAATCTCTACAACCACCATCCTCAACACACTGTTCACTCCTACCACGTGATCCACACTGCAGAGCGGACACTCAGAGCGTCTTCTATGAGAAACAAATAGAGGAAGACGTGAAAGCAGGAGTTATGTAGGAGACCTTAATCAAACACTGAAAGAAAAATGAAACATTTCTTCACAAAGTGGCAAATGGAGGGAGGCTGGCTTTCAACTTTCTGTTAGATTCACGGTACTAATAATATGCTGAAACAGTGGAGAGTTCAAAGGTCCATTCAGCCCATTAGCTTTTTAAAATATGACTCTGTCAACTTTGATGGCATCATCTTGATAAACATGGTAGAACACTCAGGAGGAATATATCAGTTGCTCCATCATCTTCAAACTTCATGATAACTAAATCCATATACTGAAATGTATGAGTTCTAACTAATGCTAAAAAGCTCACATGGGCCTTTGTTGAAACACCGAGCGCCTGGTGGAGAAGAGAGAGAAGGGTTACAACAAACTGGAGGGACTTAGGCATGTCTCTGTTCTAGCTATCAGGAAGTCTTCTAGCGTATCCAAATCTCTAAGTCTGGGATGGGAAAACTGTTCAGTTGGTAAAGCTCTTGCCTTGCAAGCACAAGTGCCAGGTTTGATCACCTTGTAAAAACCCAGGCACTGGGCTGGAGAGATGGCTCAGTGGTTAAGAGTGCTGCCTGCTCTTCCAGAGGTCCTGAGTTCAATTCCCAGCAACCACATGGTGGCTCACAACCATCTACAATGTGATCTAATGCCCTCTTCTGGCCTGCAAGTGTACACGCAGACAGAACACTTTATACACAATAAATAAATAATTCTTTTAAAAAAAAACAAAACAAAACCCAGGCACAGTAGCTGGACATGGTGGCACATGGCTACAGTCCCAACGCTAAGGGAGGCAGAGGCAGGTGGATCTCTCTGAGTTTGAGGCCAGCCTGGTCTATAAAGTGAGTCCAGGACAGCCAAGGCTACACAGAGAAACCCTGTCTTGAAAAGCAAAACAAACAAACAAATTGAAACCCATAAATCCCAGGCACAGTGAAGTGCCCCTGTAATCCAACACTAGAAGGTGGTTCCTAGACAACCTAGCTCACTTAAAGGCAAGCGAAGAGACCCTGTATCAAAAAACAAAACAAAACAAAAAACCAGACAATGCCTGAGTGACGACAACCAACGTTGTCCTCTGGCACACATTTACATGTGTACACATACACATGAACATCTCCCCTTCCTCCCTGATACCATGGTAAAAGGCTGGCCCTAGACAGTTATCATCCCAGCCTCAGGAAGAGCTGCTAGTGTTTTGCAATAGCTGCTGCAGCACACCCCCTTCCCACATCAACCATATACTAACTAGGTTTGAAAACTGAGCAAAAGAAGAAAAAGCAGCCTTATCTTGTCAGCAGCAGAAAGCATACTATGATGACATTCTAAATATTAACCATGGCTTAACACTTGTATTACCCAAACAAAGGGTAATTTAAGCTCTCACCTCTACAAATTATTTTGAAAATGATCCTTATAACTTATATTGAACCCTTTCTATGAAAATTACTTTAGCCACGTCAAAGTCCAAACTCCAGTTAATTTCTCAGAATTTATATCTTGTTTTGTAGGGGAAAAAAAGCATGTAATCTGAGAAAGAAATTTTATTTTGGGGCTGGAGAGATGGCTCAAGAGGTTAAGAGCACTCTGCTCTTCCAAAGGTCCCAACAACCACAATGTGGCTCATAACCATATATAATGAGACCTGATGCTCTCTTCTGACACTGTATACATAATAAATCTTTTTTAAAATATTTTATTTTAAAAATTGGTGTGCTCTGGGCTCCATCTGCAGCATCCCTCAAGGGGCCAGAGCTATGCTAGCTCACATAACCCAGGGAAGCAGATTCACAGCATGTGAGGCGCCTCCTGCCCAGGCGCCTACCTCGCAGCACACTCTATCAATGGCTCACACAAAAATAAAAACTGAAGGGAAAGCCGTGTTCCACCGGCCAGTGAGGTGATGGCTCAGCAGGCGAAGCATCTGCTGTGAGCCTGTGAGCTGAGCTCAATGCCCAGAACTCAGAAGGGAAGGAGAACAAGTCTCACAACAGCCCTCCGGCATCAGCGCTCGAACACCACATACAAATACAAGTTAAATTCTGATACCAAATGACAGGTATGATTACTAATCATGATGATGATAGATCTTTAACTCAAGGATTTAAAGTGGATCATGGGACAAGGGTGGCGACACACATCTATAGCCCACTAAGTGGGAAGCTGAGACAGGAGGATCATGATTTCAGAACCACCCTGTAGTACACAGTGGTGTTGTCTTGAGAAACTGTAAATTTATAAAATGTAAGACGCTTGTTTGCCCTGCCTACCCAGAGGCTTCTCCCAGTTCTCGTTACTACAAGCCTCAGGAGTTCCACCCTACTTCCCAGAAGAGCTACATGCGAGCTCCCAAATACCAGAGGTCCCATCATTACATAGGTTTCAAGATAGAATTAGAAGTTAACTTTTTCTGCCCAGCTTTTGCTTACCATTAGATAATTCATATACATGCCAGTTAATCTTAATGTCAGGATTAGATGAAATTTATTGAAAGCATACTTAAGTATGTCATACAGATTTAGACACACAAAACATTTGGCTTATTGATGCATTATGAACTGAACTGCTTTCATATTTACATCCTCACAGCTGTGCACAAGACACTTAAAGAACGGAAGGAGTGTGAAAGAAATGTGTCGGATCAACATCCAGGGCTTGCTGCCCAGACTGTAACCACCAACCTCACAGAGTGATCAAGTGCAGTTCACAAAAGAGGCAAGACGGCACATACCAAGGGACCGCAGCAGGCAGATCTGTGTGAGACTGAGGTCGGCCTAGTCTACGTAAAGAATTCCCATCAGCCAGTGTTATGTTGAGAGAGGCCCTCTCCCTCTGTTCCCCATTCCCTAGCCCCTACCCCCATGTGCATTCCTAGCTCTCCCGGAACTCGCTCTGTAGACAGGCTGGCCTCAAACTCACAGAGGTCCACCTGCTCATGAATACAGAGCATTGAGATTAAAAAAGGCATGTGCCACCACCTGCTTGAGAAACTTTTCTTTTTAAAAAACTAAAGCCCCATGTGATGGCACACACCTTTAATCCCAGCACTAGAGAGTCAAAGGCAGCAGGCTGATTCTCTGTGAGTTGGAGGCTAACCTGGTCTACCCAGGGAGTCCAGGTCAGTCAGGGCTCTGTTACACAGAGAGACCCTGTAGGGGATGGGCACTGGGGGAGAGGTAGGGAGGAGAGGGTAGGAGGAAAGGAAAAGAAAGGAAAAGCACAGCACAGACATTCTTCCTGGGCTGGCCCAGCGCCTACTGCTGCGCCATCAGATTTGCCGGGCTAGACCCCTCCTCATGTCGCTGGTCCCATCAAAAGTGTCTGCCCTCCCTACACACTGGCTAAGTTCCAGGACCCAAGTCTACAAGTCGGCTTCCTCTCCCCTTCAGGCTGCAACAGTCTGACGAGAGCCTATTACCAACAAGCTACTTTTTATTTCAACGAGTTTCTTCCCCAGAAAATGGAGAAACGCATACACACACAAAAGAATTTTGCCTACCTTCATAGCTACACTCTCTCCGCCCCCCACCTCCCCCTACTCCATCTGTTTTTTTGAAAACAGGGTTTCTCTGTATAGTCCTGGCTGTCCTCAAACTTGGTCTGTAGACCAGGCTGGCACTGAACTCAAGAGATCCGCCTGCCTCTGCCTCCCAAGTGCTGGGATTAAAGGTATGTGCCACTGCCCGGATGTTACTATTGTCTTATATTCAGTTTTTGTGTTTACCTTTGACTGTCCTGGACAGGACTTGTAGATCAGGCTGGCTTCGAACTCATAGAGATCTGCCTGCCTCTACCTCGTGAGTGTTGGGATTACTTTTTAATTAACTTCTCTTTTTATATATTATAATGGTTTATTATGTTCATGTTTTTATTATGTTTCTTATTTAAAGTAATCTTTGAGTTCATAAAAGTCACATGAATTTAGGGAAATAATTGGTAAATGAATTAGTATTCTTCCACATTTCCTCCCACAGGGAATAACTATCATCTTGACCCACAAACAGCGTTTTTTATTATAGTCACCCCTATTCCTAACAGCTCTTTCTCAGATCCTCACACAAATATCCCCCTCTCAAATTCATGTCCTCTTTTTCTATTTTGGATGGCCACTGGAGCATCAGCAACCTACCAGTGGCTCATCTCTGAAGACAGCCACCCTCCCCCCAGAGCTGTGGGCAGCCTGTAGAGCCTCACTATGGGCTGACTGGCTTGATCTTGTGTAGGTCTGTTCTGGTATCCATAGCCTCTGTGTGTTCTCTGGTGCAGCATCCCGGTCATGTCCAGAAGGCACCACTTGGCAGCAGTCCTTCTAGTCCTCTGACTCTCTGAATGTGAATAATCCGTGTCGGAACATAATGTGTCATCATAAAAAGTTCTAACATTGGGGATGCTAAATCATTTCCTATGAAAAGAGGAAGTTTGGGAAGGACTAATCCAACAGGAAGCCACAGAGTCAGACTATTCACCCCTCCTGGTGCTGCCCCTATTTCGTGGGTATCAGCCCATGAAAAGACAGCAATGTGGAAGAGAAAATGGACCTGGGAAGAGTCAATAGTGCATCAGAATTGTCTAAACCACCTGTGAAACTCCAGTAACACTCATAGAAAAGCAAGAGTCCAAGTAGCCATGAGTTCTCTGAAGCCAAGGCACTGGGAGGGAAGATGGGAGCCTCCTGGAGAGCAGCTGTGACGCACCGGGGAAGCTGAGGGCAGGTCCCCAGAGCTCACACATGTGCCGCTCTGTCCTAGGGTTTTGGGGCTGGCACGGCCTCTTAATATTTTCTTCTGAGACAGATTCTCTTTCTCTGTAGGCCAGGCTGGCTGGGCACTCATTAGATACTTTAGGTTAGCCTCAGACTCATAGTACTCCTCATGTGTGAGACAACACAAGGGTTTACTGCTGTAGAAGTATAATCTTGGTAAGATTTGGTTATTTCTTGCTTTTAGCACTTTGGGTAAAATGGAGAAGTCTTTTCAATTTTTTTCTATAAATTCTGATTTATTTTGTCTCAACAGATGTTCAAAGCATGGCTTTTCTGAGGTTCAGATTACTAAAGGAAGCATGCAAAAGCAAAGCTCTCATTAAGTGACATATTGGCCCAGCTGTGCGCCTTCATTGAAGTGTGTTGAATACAGTTTCCGGTAGAAAACAAAATAGTAATAATAACACAAGAGCTGTTAGTGGCTCAACAGTAAGTGAAATCTCCCATTTCCTTTAAGGAATGAAGAGCATTTAAATATTTCATTACTTCGACCTTATTCAAACCTCTGATAATTTGGATTATAAAAGTGGCAGGTGGATGGCAGATTATTGCATAAAAGAGCCCCTGCTGTCTTATTTATTTAGCCTGAGGGTATTGTGTATGTTCAGAGCTGAGTCACTGAATGTTATACCCCAAGGATATGGAGAATGAAAGTCATAGTCTATGTGGAATATTTATACTTGAGAATAATCCACAGTTGGCTGAAGATACTCAGCATCTGTTCAGTTATGTAAAAATGGCTAGGTTTTAAACCACTCTTAACTACCTGTATATAGTACTTGGCTCAGAAAGAAAAACAGAAACAACAAAACTAACCATGTAACTATGGCTGGACACAGAATTGCTCTAAGGGGGTAGGTCAGGTTAGAGATGGGGGACAAACTTCATTGTTCTTAGAACTTTACATAAATTACGGCTAATATTTAACTGGAAGCCCACTGCAAACAGAGTAGACTTAGAGTACATGATTTCAGTGTCAGTTGGACTATCACCTTTATAATTAGCCATAAAATGAGAGCTCAGCCTTTGGGTATGGCCTCACAAAGCTGCTTTTTCTAAGTATGGTACAGAATGATATCAAGGCTGGGTGGCGCGGCACGCACTTTTGATCCCAGCACTGAGGGTGGCAGAGTCTGAAGCCAGCCTGGACTACAGAGTTTTAGGGTTACACATAGAAACCCTGACTCGAAGCCGGGCGGTGGTGGCGCACACCTTTAATCCCAGCACTCGGGAGGCAGAGGCAGGTGGATCGCTCTGAGTTCGAGGCCAGCCTGGTCTACAAAGTGAGTCTAGGACAGCCAAGGCTACACAGAGAGACTCTGTCTCGAAAAACCAAAAAAAAAAAAAAACCCTGACTCGAAAAACAAGCAAACAAAAATAAAAACAACCAAACAGGGGTCCCAGTAGTGTGACTGGATAGCACAAACCATTCATCACCTTCTGCCAGGACTCAGGACCAGCCTCCAAAGGCAGATGAAACCAGAGAGAACAAAGCTGGCAATTCCTTCCCTGACAGGACTGCAGCTAAGTCAAGTTCCTAGGGCGTCCAACGCGAAAGCTCACAAGCAGCACGAGGCCTGACAAGCAGGGCCAGCACAGGTGTCGACCTGAACCGTCAGCCTCCTCTGTCTTTTCCCATTGCTGAAGGAGTCTGTTTCAATAGGAATTCATGGGTGTACCTTTCATGAAAGCACAGGGACTACTGAAGGACAGCAAATCTCTAGGAAGACTATAGCAATTTAAAGTAAAAGGCCAGGCAGATGCTGGTACACATTTTAATACCAGTACTCAGAAGGCTAATGGAGGAGGATCATACATTTTAAGCTAACCTGTCTACCCAAGACAGCATGGGTTACACAGTGACACTCCTTCATTAACAAGTGATCAGACTAATTAAAAAAAATTCAAGCTGAATATACTCCAGCTACTTAGGCACTACTCTCTTCTAAAATTAAAAGAATATTAAAATTAGAACTTTAATAAAAAGGAAACCAAACAGCGGCTCATAGCGTGAAGGAAGAGGGTTGTCATGAGCTTAAGGCCAGCCAGGGCTACAAAATAAGACCATGACTCAAGCAAACAAACAAACAAATGTTTTTTAAAGTGTTATACTGAATTGCTTATCATAACACAGTAAAACTGTTGTACAATACAATAATGCATATGCTTTTTAATTGATTCATTAAGAAATTGTACTAAATATTATTCTCTTAAGACCACCCATGCCAGGAGTAGTAATGTACACCTTTAACCTCAGTACTGGGAGGACAGAGGTGGGCCGATTCTCTAAGTTTGAGGCCAGCCTGTTGTACAAAGGGATTCAGGACAGCCAAGGCTACACAGAGAAACCCTGTCTCTACACTGCTCCCACCCTAAAGAACACGGACAGTTTTAAAGTGACAGTGAACACATCACTCTGAGTATGTTCTCTATGCTACAACATGAGAGCGCTGGTTTGTCCCAATGTCCCCGTGGCTTATTGCCTGTCATCAGCGTTAAAGCACTGAGTCAGTGTCATCAGGCATGTAATGAATGAATGAAAACAAAGGAAGCTTCTTCTCCTACCCAACTTCAATCCTATGCCATCTATTCAGTCTATTTTGTTAGCCACATGCCAAGTTATTATCACCAGCATTAACAGCAGATGAAGCATATACAAGCTATACGTGTTGGCTCAGAGGTTAAGTGCACTGGCTGTTCTTCCAAAGGTCCTGAGTAGCAACCACATGGTGGCTCACAACCATCTATAATGTGATATAATGCCCTCTTTTGGCCTGCAGGTGTGCATGCAGACAGAATACTATATAAATAATAAATAAATCTTTACCAAAAACAAAAACAAACAAACAAACAAAAAGCTGGACATGGTGGTACATGTCTTTAATCCCAGCACATGGGAGGCAGAAGCAGGTGGATCACTGTGAGTTTGAGGCCAGCCTGGACTACAACGCGAGTCCAGGATAGCCAAGGTTACACAGAGAAACCCTGTCTCAAAAAAACAAAAAACAAAAACAAGCTGTATGTCGTGGCTTATTGAATTAAACTAGCCTAGGCTACAGAGTGAGACACTCTTTAAAAAACAAAGGCATGTTAGGAAACTGCAGCCACGCACCTCTACATGTGTGCAATATGGGAAATGACACAACTAATGTTAATAGTGGCTTTAAATTTAAACTTTTGCTTCTCTGAATTTTACAATTTTCTCTCTTGAAAATGTATTGTTTGTTCAGGCAAAGGAGCCAGCCTGGGGAGTAATCAACAGAACTGAGATTACAAGTATACCAAGAGAAGAAACACAAACTATGCAACCAAATGTAAGCACTGCTCAGGCCAGAGGAAAGCAGTCGGGGTGAGCTGAGGGAGAGGACATAAAAGTGGAATGTGTCCAGCCAACAAAGTTTTGGGTAAAGCCAGAACACACATCTTCACATGTCAATCAGATAGTCAGTACTCAGAACCCAACAGCCAGAGATAACAGAGAAACTCCTAAAGAAACTGGTCCTACAATGCTCTGGTCCTACCCCAGATGCTAAGAGCAATTTAAAAAGATTACGTATTTCATGTCACCAAACATTTTTTTGGTAGCTGCTGCTAGCTTCAAAATCATTCTAGTTTGTAGGCACCATCTTCGAACTGGTATAGAGAACAGACCAAAACCCAGGTCTCCACTGTGTAGTCAAAAGGGGAAGCACACATCTCCATGCAAGGTTAAGGCATAATTTCCAAGTCTTAAGCTGACAGAATGAGTCTCAAATGCAAACATCTAAACTGTGTGTGTGTGTGTGTGTGTGTTTTAACTATAAAACAGTGAATATTAAAACTACCATTTTGCAGCAAACTGTTCCTGATTGTGTAAAAGTACAGAATATTGGAAAATCCTTTTTATGTTTTTGGCATGTCCCTTCCCTAAACAAAAGAGAAGATGTAGAATTACACACAGTATTACTGACATCCCTATGGTCAACATGGAAACTGTACAATGCACTTGTGTTTTATAATCGCAGCACACTGGAAAAAATGGTCTTTACCATGTAATAATGGCTGCCTTCCTGAGAACCAGCAGGTACCTGCAGCATTACCAACAAAGCACCTCTTTAAGTCTTAATGTAAAAATTGAAAATTACAAAAAGCAATGTACCTTAAATTTGTGTTACATACTCAGTTTTATTGTGATAAGCCATGATCGACACCCGTCAGCTTTATTTTTTTTAATGAATCAGTCTCTTTGGCACAATCTACAGCACCACTGATGCCCATCTGTGAAGCATTAGCATCACTCAGCAGTAGGCCAGGGCAAGCACAAGTGCAGGCTTGCTGGCCTTCCCTCTTCATCTCAGGCACTCTGTCTTCTGTGTCAGGTACCACACTGATTTACTGAAAAGGTAGTCCTAAACAATTTAAGAAAAAAATTAACTGTACAGTAGGGTTAAGTGAACAATTATAGAAGAGCTATAATATATAACCTACACTATGCTAATAAGATTGAGCACAATTTAAACTATGAAATAACAAAGATTTAAAGAGTAGGTTTCTAATGTACATGTAATGATACTATATTAATTTAATAAACTTGGTAAAGTGACTTTAGGAATTTACTTTTATTTATTTATTTATTTATTTATTTATTTATTTGAGACAGGCATTCTCTGTGTGGCTTTGGCTGTCCTGGGTTTACTTTGTAGATTAGGCTGGCCTGGGTGTTAGGATTAAAGGTGTGCACCACCACACCCAGTTGAGTTTATTAAATGTCATGTGTTGAAATTTTCACTTAGAAGAGTCAAGTAATTAATTTACCTTCATTGGTTATTTGATAGTAAAACAATCCACTACAAAAATTAATTTATTAAAAATTTACTATAAAATTTATACTAAAATGTAAATAGTAGAAATAGGCATTTAAAATTTTTTCTTTAATATTTCCAGCATTTAGGATATTTAGATATCTTCGAGGCAAAATTTATTAATAAAAGTATTTACTATGGAATATATAAATGCTTCAAGGGCTGGAGAGGTGGCTCAGAGGTTATGGGCATTGTCTGCTCTCCCAGAGGTCCTGGGTTCAATACCCAGCACCCACATGGAGGCTCACAGCCATCTATAATGAGATCTGACGCCCTCTTCTGTGCATGCAGGCAGAGCACTATATGCATAATAATGACTTTAAAATGCTTCAAAAAATTACTCTTCCATTGAGATGTAACAAGAATAAATTAATTAAAAAAAACAAAAAAAATTACTCTTGTCTATGTACATTGTAAAGAAACTCAACTAAGACAATAAACACAACACACCAGTTTTAAATTAGGAGACAATATTTTAAATTTTGTAAAGTCTAATTTTCTCAGCTAGCAGAACAAACAGAAGACAGTATCTGGAAGGACCACAAACACACGGGTCGGTACCAAATTCAAGCCAGTATCTGTTGAGAGCAGAGCCAAATTCCTGCATTTCATTTTTAATTACGTTATCCAATTCAAATACCACCATGCCATTCCAAAGCAAACCTGTTTGCTCTGAAAAAGAGTTCTTTTCAAAACTGAGAGTGTATGACAGACTAAACAAGTCTCTCAGCAATTTTCTCAGCTACACAAAACAGGGAGGGCATTCATGTATAGTTATAATAATGGAAGCATTTAACAATTAATTGAGCCAGCAAAAGCTGACCCTCCAGAGCTTAGTTGTTCAAATTCGTGTTCACTAAGCAAAGAGGCAGAGGACCTCACTAACTGCAGGTGATCTCAGTCCATTAGACTCTAGGTAAATACAAATCTTGCTACACTATGATTGGGGCGCTGTCTGACAGAGACCAGTGGACTGTTTGACTAGCCAGCATGGAGACCTTAACAAATGAGCCTCAGTCTTCTCTGCGTTCTTTTCACACCAAAGTACCTGTAGGTTCCATGGCCAAAATAAAGGATCTCCCAAAGGCTGTCAAGTTGCTGCCACAAACAAGACCCAGAGGCAGTGTGCAAACACCTTGAAGACCACCACAGTTTGTAGCTATGTGTAGGGTGACAATTTGTGTCTCTCAGCTGTTGAGTTCTGGGCTAGACATGCTGCATTTTTAATATTCGTTTTGTTTTGTTTTTCGATACAGGGTTTCTCTATGTAGCCTTGGCTGTCCTGGACTCGCTTTGTGGACCAGGTTGGCCTCGAACTCCCAACGATCTGCATGCCTCTGCCTCCCAAGTGCTGGGATTAAAGGCGTGCGCCACCACACCCGGCTCATTTTTAATAATCTTTCCTCAAGTTCCCAGACTGATTTTCTTTTGTTTGACCAGTACTTTTGTAATAGTTGCCCATTTGGGTATGCTTGTAATATTTCCTAGAGTGCCAGGATTAAAGGCATGTGTCACCATGCCTGACCAAACTAATGTCTCTAAATGTATAAAATATAAAGTGTGGGGTGGCAAGATGGTTCTGCGAGTAAAGGTGCTTGCTATCAACCCTGACAACCTGAGTTCAGTACCCAGGACCAACATGCTGAAAGGAAAGAACAGACTCTGTGACCTATACATGACAGACAGACATTTTGGTAGAGTCAAACTCAGCCTTTGTTTTTGTGGTGGTGGGATCAACCCTAGGACCTACTTACTGCATGCTACCCATCCACTCTTAACCACTGATCTACCTCCAGCCCATCACTGAAAGAAGTGCAAAACCTAAGAAAAAGCTGACTGCAGGATGGGCCATAAACAGATGAGCAAGCATGGCCTACAGGCCCACCTGAACCTGTTCCCTGTTTGTAAGAAGCTCACAAGCAAAGGATAGGTTTGGTTTAATTTTTTTCATGATAAGCTGCTAGAATGGGCTTTAAATATATATATTTATTTATATATATATATATATATTATTTCTTGACTTGTAAAAACTATATGAACTCCAAATTCTAACACCTATAAAAAGCTTTCTTAAACTGTCACACAGCCAAGCTCACTTACTGAACATTATTTGTTACCATTCTTATGACAAGGGCGCAGGCGAGAGCTGGCCTTGAAAGACAAGCTGACAGCCCTGCTGATGCTGACTGAGAACAGGAGAAGTAGCTCCGCCAACCACCTTATTCACACCACAGAAGGCTGACTACAGAGTCAACATCTAATTTTAACTGACCATTCACCAATTTACCCACGTGGATATCAGGATCCTTTTGCAAATGTCTTCACCAGGATGACTGACTAGCTACAGTATCACCATTCCAAATTCCATGTCATATACACCATTTGGGCTTAAAATTCAACTTATGATATCCAAAGCAGTAACAGCATTCCCGTGCAAAGAGCTTCTCTTTCCAAATGAGCCCACATTTACCCTGGAAGTTCCAGGTTTCTAAGTCAATTACTGGGACAAGGGCAAGAATCCACCTGCCACCCTAATCTAGTTCTCTCACAAACGACCTTCAGGAGATAACAAAAACTAGTGAAAAAGAACAATGGACTACCAAGTGGCATACTAAAAACCACTGTAATGCCCAGGAAGGTTATATAGTTCAAGAAAAGCCATGCCCACAGGCTCAACAACCTCATCTTTAGAGTAAATACTCAACAGTCTATTCTGCATACAAACAACCTCAAAGATAGTTCCCAAACGGTTCTTCTAACACCAACTCCCCCATGCCTATACTAACAGCCAACTCTTAAAGATGAACAGATATGACAATGGTCCCCAAAGGAATTACCCCCCACCCCCCGAAACTGGCCCTCTGTTGGTGCTTGGGAATGCTGGACACACCATGAACTGGAACGAGAAAGCTCTCTGGTACTGTTGGAACAGACAATATTTATGGGGATATGACTGTCTGAGCACTGTGGGTACAGGGGAAGGGGAAAAGTGGTGAGATCCTTGGGCTAAAAATCTTGGTAGGGTGAGATAGTTGGTGTCAGGAGACTTGACCTTTTCAATAGTGATTTTTTTTCCCCCCAAGATCTACTGTACTTTTATTTTATATGTATGTGTGAGTTTGTATGCATGTGCACCATGTGGGTGCTTGGTGTCTTAAGAAGCCAGAAGAAGGTATCAAATCCCCTGGGTATGAAGTTACAAATGGTTGTGAGCTACTGTGTATGTGCTGCGACCAAACAAGGGCCCCCCGTAAGAAGAGCAAGAGCTGTTAGCCATGAAATTATCTCTAGAGCCTCAGGATGACTTTTTATGTTATGTAATTGCTTTAATTTGGGATTATTAAAATGAAGAATGCCTCCTTCAATGATTAAGGACATACGATAAATATAAATATACTAAGTTGATAATGACAATATGTGAGGGAGATTGATTTACATTCATAAATTTAGATGCATCAAGATAGGGAAGATGTCTTCTTCAAGGCTGTCAAATACAAATAGCCAAAACATTAAGAATGTAACAATTATATAATTCCTGATTGTGTCACGGTTCTTCTTGCCATAGGTAATCTATTGTATATACGTGTAATAATATAAATGTATATGTATAAAAATAAACTGATTTTAAAAACATAAACAAATAGTAAAGAAAATAAGTACACTATTACATGCAAGTCTTGGAAGACACAGCGCACACCTGGGGAGCACACACAGGTCTGCAATGCAAAGTGGGAAAGAAGGAGGAGGGTCACAGCAAAGACTCTTCCTCATGGTGTCTTCTGAACCCAGGACTTATTTGAAAAGGTTTCCTAAAAGGAATTTTAGTTGGTGGGTTTAAGACAAGGGGACAAGAGCCTCAGAGAGTCACAGTGTGACTCAGAGGTGGACACCATGCTGCTGCAGGGTGCATAGCTCATCAGGAGTCAGTCAAGTAGTTGGTGCCCAGCTGTTGCTAGAAAGCACTCTGAAGTGCAGACTACAGTCGGCTGCTGATGTGAAAAGGGTAACCTGCATTCAAATGTGACATGGAATTTACTACACTGATCAATGTTCTTTAGATAGCGGCAAAAAACCTTTAGCACAGACATCGTGCATGCTTTCTGAGGCCATTAAAATGATACCCCCTTCCTGTGATGGCTCAAAACCAATAATTACCAGTAGCCTAAATATTTTGGAAGTGTACCTCTTTTCCACAAAGCTTGAGTCCCACAATTGTTATCTCTGACTTTTGAAATTTCAATCTCTCTCAGCACCGCCCTCACTCCACGCCCTCCCCCCCCAATATGTGTAGAGAGGTACTACAAGTGAGAAGAATAAATCATTCTGCCCAGTTTTGGGAACTGAACCCTATGCATGGTGAACTGTCAGTCTGTAGAAATGTCTCATGTTTGCTTTTGGAAACAGGCCCTTGCTAGACATCCCATGTAGGCTTAAATTCATGACTCTCTTACTTCAGCCTCTTAAGTGGCTGGCATACCAGGTACATAACACCAAAAACGGCTGAGATACAACTTTAGGGAAAAAAGAATATATGTATAGTATTTTCCAAGAAATCAACCTATTTCGTTTTTTTAAAAATTAAAGTGTATTTCTCCTTATTTTATGTTGCTACAGATCTAACCCAAGGCCTCCTGTATGCAAGGCATGAGCTCTAACCCTGAGATGCAGAGGACTGTGAGAGTCAGTTTTCTACCTCTACCATGTGGTTCCCAGATATTAAACTCGGGTCATCAAACTTGGTCTCAAGCACCTTTACTACTCAGCCATCTCACTTGCTCTACAACAAGATTTTAAGGACTAGAAACATATAAAGCAAGGCCAAAGCCTGGACAACAGACGTGTCCTCCTTGCTAGTTAGTTATCTCCACGCTACCCCACTCTCAGTCCTCCCCTCTTATTTACACTACTCTACCAACTCTGGAGCATCCAAATTATGCCCAAGCAACTAATCAGAATTTAATTCATGTTCTGCTTTTTAAACTATTATTCTATTATTGTATTATAGTCCAGGAAACTTCAGATAAGAGCACACACTGATCTCCCAGAGGACCCAGGTTTTGTTCGCAGCATCTACAAGGCTCACGGCTATCTGTGGCCCCAGATCCAGGTGATCTGATGCCCTCGTATGGCCCCCATAGGCATTATATAAACGTGGTACATGTACACATATGCACGCAAAACACTCATCCCTAGAAAATTAAAAATAAACAAACCTTTAAAAAAACAAAAGCAAGTTCAGGTCAGGAAACAACATTTTCTTGTTCCCTTAAAAATAAAATAAATAGCCAGCTCTGTGGTTTTCCCTCTTAAAATTCAGGAAGTGGAGACAGGATCACAAGTTTGAAGTAAGCCTAGTGAACCTAGGTGATGTGGGTAGAGGTGGGGATGGGGTGGCTTCTGCTGAAATCCCACTCAACTGCACGCAAATAGCAAAGAACCTGGAATGCTGGTCTTTCTTGGCTCTCAGATAGTAAGCTCATTTTCTACTTACACATTAACTGAAGGAAAGCTGGAAAACAATGACCCAGATAAGTGATTCTCAAAAACTTAATATGAATTTAAATCACCTGATAATGTCATCAAATAAAACCCTGTTTCTGATTCAGTTAGTCACCGCTGGAGCCTGAGAGTCTTGCACTTCTGACCAGCACTTCAAGCACCGGCCACTGAGACAGTCACTTGACTCAGCTATCTTTCCTTTATGAAATCAAAAAGACATGGCCAGTCTCAAATTTTCTGGCAGTTAAAATTACAGTTTTTCTCATTTCATCTACCCTCACAGATAAAAGCCATCATTTTTATGTGATAAGAAATGTTCTTTTCTGCTACCGAGATCTAGCCAATGGACAGGACATTCTCCACCGTTGAGTGGAGAGTGGGGTGTGACTTTCACACATACTCTGGTGCCTCATATTTGACCACGTCCCCTGGATGGGGAGACCTGGTGGCACTCAGAGGAAGGATAGCAGGCTACCAAGAAGAGACTTGATACCCTATGAGCATATACAGAGGGAGGAGGTCCCCCTCAGTCACAGTCATAGGGGAGGGGAGTAAGGGGAAAATGGGAGGGAGGGAGGAATGGGAGGGTACAAGGGATGGGATAACAATTGAGATGTGATATGAATAAATTAATAAAATATTTTTTAAAAAAGAAAGAAATGTTCTTTTACGTAGGTAGTTTGAGTAACTTCCTGATACACACTAAAAGGCAATCCTTCCCTTGGGATCAAGAACTGATATGAAATAGAAGAAATAAAAGTTTCATACAGCCTCTACATACATGCCATGACACATGAGCCTCCTCCAATAATAATGATGACAATAATAATAATATTAAATTTCAAAAAAAATAAGGACAGCTTCAAGATGAAGCACCGACCTACCCTAGATCACTCAAGCACAGTCTCCCAAGCAACACTGCTCCTCCTGTCAACCAACCCCTACCAATATGGCTAAGTCCTAAACTCCAGTGCACAGAAGGAGGGCTTAGGACCCGGGTGGCTGCAAACGGAATGAGTTTCGATGATGGGAAGGAGGTTATGTCCAATACGTCTGGTGTCCTCATAAAAGAGAAGCACTTGGACACACACCAAAACATGCAGACAGGAAGAATGGCCAAGCGAACAGTTTCTTTCTTACCCCTTCAGAGGAACAAGGCCTGCCAGCTTCAACAGTCGTGGCGTTTTAGCCTCAGTATGCTTGATGTCCTGGGGAAGGGAGGGACACCACAGATGCCACTGCCGTGTAAGCCACTCAATGTGCTTTGCTACTGAAACCCTGGTAAACCACCACTGCCTTAGTGTCCTCCTCCCAAGGAGGAGAAAGATCTACACAGCAGAGCCAGGCGCTGCACACTTGTCTACAGCAGTAGTTCATGGCCTTGCAGAGGGGTAACAAGCTTTTCATTGAAGTTCTAGACATATATAGCAAAGGACAAGTGTGATAAAACTTCAAAGAGTGCACAAATTCACATAAGCACAACCAACAAAAAGCCCAGCCAAAACCCTGGGGGTGTCCCTTGTGGCAACTCACATACAAAAGCCCATAACCCACCTGTCTCCTGACCTGACATTACTTGGGCCTCTTTTACATTAAAAGGAATCACACACTATTATACTTGTGTATTTATTCCGCTTCCTAAAGTTTTATTTTTTAAGACTATGTGTGTTCTCTTTAATTCAATTGGACACCCAGGCTTCATTTCTCCTCATTTGGATTATTCCCAGCTTAATTCCATGTGGATGAGTAGAAATTAATACATCTCAGTTCTAAAATATAAGTAAAAGAGCATTTCACTGGGTAAGTTTCAGAAGGAATCACACACACACACACACACACACACACACACACACACACACACACACGATAACTACTACCAAGGAAACGTGACAAGCCTGGGAATGGAAAGACAATGCCACGGATCTGAGGAAAGGCTAAGAACTAAGATAAGGCTACAGGATCCTCCTGAATAAAAGTGAAAAGAGTACGCTGAGTTCCTAAGGGCAGAAGAACGGTCTCTCCAGAGATGAAGAGCAAAGGAAAAAAAAAAGTTCTGTGCACAACAATTCACAAACTTAAATCTTAACAAATTCTCAGTGATAGCGATTTGCTTCTAATGACCAGAATAGAGAGCTGGCCCCTTGGGATAAGGGACACCATAGCCTCTCCTCAAAGCACCACTGTAGGGTTCACTCTTTTGTTTTTGTTTGTTGCTCTGTTTGTTTTGGTTTGGGTTTTGCTGTTTTGTTTTGAGACAGGGTCTCACCTGTAGCTCTCACTGGACCCAAGCCGTCAGAGATCCACCTGCCTCTGTCTCAGCACTGGAGTCTAAAGGAGTACATCACTACCTCCAGCTCCAGGGTTTATTCTTAGTAACACTTTAGAGGATACCTAAATTCAAGGTTTTCCACATATTAATCAAATTAGTCAATCAAGCCAAAATTCCCAATCCCTTGAAGACCTCTCTTGTAACATCTCTAAAGGCTGTAAATGTCTGAGAGTCAACTGAGGAGCCATGTGACCTGCACATAATTCCAGTGCTTGGAAGTAAAAGCAGAGGATCAAGAAGCGTCAAACCTCAAGTCAGTGCACAGAGAGGATTCAAAGACAGCCTGGACTACATGACGCTCTCTTCAAAGACAAGAGTGGGAAGACAGCTGTGCACAGTAACACATGCCTAGGGCCTACCTGCTCAAGAAACTGAGGCAGGATGGTCTCAAGTTCAAGTCTTACTGAGGGACTCAGCGGGACCCTGATTTGAAACTACAGTTTTTTAAAAAGAGCTTGGACAGTAGCTCAGTGGTAGAATAAAAGACTCCAAGTTCAGTCCACACTACAAAGACAATGACAGTGACAGCAACAGAGAGATAGGAAAGAGAGGCAGAGGCAGGGCTGGGTGTGTGGTATGAAAATCCATCTGGGAATCTAGTCAGCTCTCTGTATCAACTGACTCTGCATCTGTGACTCCAACCACATATCAAAAATAACTAGGAGCTGGCATGGTGGCACACACCTTTAATCCCAACACTCGAGAGGCAGAGGCAGGCAGATCTCTGAGTTCAAGGCCAGCTTGGCCTACAGATCCAGGATAGCCATGACTACACAGAGAAATCCTGCTGGGGGAGGGGGCAGGGGGTAGGTTAAGGGGGAAAAAGAAAGGAAAGAAAAAAGGAAACCACTAGGGTGTCTGTGTCATTATACACTGACAACATAGCCATTTCCATTTTACTGAGAGTCTTAAGTAACCTATCAATAACCGCAGGGTACGAGATAGTATGCACAGGTCATATGGAATGCTACTTTGGGGGGAGGGCATAAATAACACTCTCCAATACTTTATAAGAGCCATTGCTTTGTAATTGAGCCCTTGACAATCTCCTCCCACATTTCTCTCAGAGTATAAAGAACTTCCCCTCGAGCTGTAAAGGTGGGCACTGTTTGCCAAACACGTTTCCTCAAAATTCGTTTCCTTAGGGAGACAGCCGTGGAGACTGTCACAGTCCATAAACCGCAGAAGAAGCAGGTGCTGTTCAATGTCAAAGAGGTTTTCTTCGCTGTAGGACTTCTCAGTGTTAACTAATTAGCCATCTCTCATGGGGGACAGTCTGAGCAGCATTTCCCATAAGCACCTGACTCTTAACATGCTGAAATATCCCTAGTGACACAAATGGAAAATTCCATATTATGCTTGATGAGCAGGGCTGGCATTTGATACTGTACATTACAGCTGGCAATGATTCCAACAATTCATCCCATGTTGTATCTCAAGAGAAGGGAAACAAATGCACCTACCCTTTTATTTTTAAGCTATAATCTACTCGAACTAACACATCTTATTCTTTTTTCATGATTTAAAATGAAAGGAGCAGCCCAGTACTGTAATGCGCAGCTGTAGTCCCTGCCACCAGGAAAAGAACAGAGATCACAGGTTTAACCCTGTGTTGGGGTAGGTGACAGAGTACTTTACAGGTCAGTCTATGCTTAGCAGACCCTGTCTCTTAAACCAAAACCTAACCAAAAGCAAACAACAACAAGAAAAAACACCCTAAGCTAAATGGGCCCTCGGTAAGCAAAGTGACAATGGACTGACAGACTGGGCAGCGGTGGCATTCTTATGGTCCAGTACTGAGCCTGAATCAAAGAGAAGCACTCAGCACTGGGACCTGCATAAGGCTTATGGTCCCTGGCAAATGCCAACACCTTTCTTATCAACTGTCAAGCAAGCAAAGTATAGCTGTAACATGAGTTTGTCTGATACTGATTATTTTCTGGAAAAAAACAACAACAAAAAAAAACTAAACAAACTTCCAAAAGGCTCCCCCAAACTGGAACTTCATACAAACAAATTCTGAAGCTGAGTTTTTCTCAGTGAAATGCATGTATTGAGTTAATGACATAGAGTATGCTTTAATCCCATTGCTGGGAAAAACTTAAACTGGGTGAGACTCCTCTGTGGTGATTATACCACCTATGAAATCCCTGTTATGGCTTACCAGTGTAAATAATTCCAGTAAAATGAAGTATGATAGTTTTGCTAATTTATGTAAGAAAAAACCAACCCTATCTTTAGTTGGTTAGATTTTTGAAACAGACAGGGTCTCAAAAGACTAGTCAAACTCATAGTCATCCTCCCCACAGGCTTCTGCATCTCTTCAAACATTTACATGCTGGGTCTGTCTCTCTCTGAGCAAAGCCACAGCTCAGAGTCTATCTACTAAAAAAAACACAAAGTATGTGAATTTAGTTGCTGTCTTCTGTAGCAACTGACTGATAAGCTCAAAGCTCACTACTCTAGTAAAGGGTTGGTTGCCCAGGAGTGATAAATCTTTTTTTTTTTTTTTTAAGATTTATTTATTTAATGTAATGAGTACTCTATCTGCATTATCTGACCTGCAGGCCAGAAGAGGGCATCAGATCACATTACAGATGGTTGTGAGCCACCATGTGGTTGCTGGGAATTGAACTCAGGACCTCTGGAAGAGCAGCCAGTGCTCTTAACTGCTAAGCCACCTCTCCAGTCCTGATAAATCTTACTCTGGAGATTCTTTCTTAAAAATCTCTTTCCAACTAGGTGTGGTGGCTCACACCTTTAATCCCAGCACTCAGGAAGATAGAAACAGGCAGATCTCTGTGAGTTTAAGGGCAGTCTGGTCTACAAAGTGAGTGCCAGGACAGGCAGAGCTACATAGTGAGACCCTGCCTCAAAAACAAAAAAATAAAAAACCTCTCTCCAGCTGGTGGTCAATTCTATTTCAACATAGAATATCTTGTTTACCAGAATCTGGTATGCAGTATTCCTTCTACAAGCCTAATTTATGGCTAAAGATGAGTTAAGGAGAAGGGAGGGGAGGGGAGGGGAGGGGAGGGAAGGATGTTAAGTGTATGATTGAAAGAGAGAGCCAGAATCATGATGAAGCAATGTCATTCAGAAATATATGAGCCAGACAGAGAGGGACGAGGGCCAGGAGGACGCAAGCAGAAAGTTGTTAAACCTGCTGAGGGATCCATGTTCGTCAACTGAATTTTGCTATCTCAGCTACTGTCTGTTCTTCTGGACCCCAAGTCTTTCTTCACAAATAAATGAGATATGTTCCACTGTGAGGCAGACCCCTCTTCTCTTCCCAAGCCCTGTGCAGACACCAGTGTCCTGCTCTTACCTCCTGGTCTGTAGACAACATCATCCTCAGTGATGTAAGACGTTATCTCACCGGTGTCTGTCCTTTCATACCGGGACTTTTTTTTGGGTGGTTTCTTCTTGCTCTTCTTTGTGGACTCCTCTGTGGTGGCACTGTTGTTGTCATTGTCTTCATCCTCACTGTGGTCACTCTCAGCATAATTTTTGGCTCCTCCTTCCAAGGTGCAGCTCCTGCGAGGCCTGGCATTCTCACTCTCTCTTGCTTTGTCTCTTTTATCTCTCTCTCGGTCCCGGTCCCGATCCCGGTCCTTTTCTTTGTCTTTGTCTTTATCTTTGTCAGCTGTCATGATTCGCCACGTGCCTTCTTCTGTCCTCTCACGGCTAGGCCTCCGTGAAAGGTAGACAGTAAGCCTGGGCTTCAGTCTTCTGAATTTCTTACTCAATTCCAGGGAAAATCCAACCACTCCAACAACCCCAACGTTTCAAAAATGCTAGGAGAGAGAAAAAGGGGAGGGCGTCAAATTGGTTTTTCTTTGATGCCTAAATGTTTTCTATTATTTCTTTCATAAAATAACATTCTTCTTTTTAAAAAAAAAAAAAAAAAAAATCACAGAGAAAAGGCTCAACAGTTAGGAGCACTGGCTGCTTTGCCAGAGGACCTGTGTTTGGTTCCCAGCAAACACACAGCAACTAACAGCTAGCTGCCTGAAACTCTAGTTCCTAGGCATCCAATGCTCCCTCCTGGTCTCCAAAGGCACTGAATTCATGTGGTATACACACACAGATGAAGGAAAACACTGATATACCTGAATATTCATTTATTTATTTAATTTTATGTGTATGTGTGTGTTTATGTGCAACACTTGCATGAAGGAAGCCACAGAGATCAGAAATAGAGTACTGAGTCCCTTGGAACTGGAGTTGTGAGTAGCCATTAAATCCTTTTCCCCACCCCCAACCCAAACCACTATTCATCCATCTCACAGACCATAGTAGAAAAGCCAAACCAGTGATAGACAATTTCACACAGACCTGAGCCTTGCGAGCTCACACTGTGGAGTTCATTGCCCAACTAAAAATAAGGGCTGCCTAATAGTGAGTGTACACTAAACTTCCTATACATTCACTGTTTTTGCCCTTTTTAAGGAAAAAGTAACATAGGCCCAGTGAGTAACATATAATGAAAGTAACTGTAGAAATTTAGCTTCAACTCCGTAAATTAAAAAGGAACCCATAATACAAATTACATCCATGTGAAAACACAATTTGCACAGCTATGGGAAATGTCACAGGAGTCACTCAGGGCACTGCCTTCTGAAGACTGCCTCCGTCTCCAAATGTCCAAAGCTCCTTTTAAGAATAAAACCATATCTGATTGGCAATTTCAAAACCAAGAGCCTTTAATTAGCTTAGTCATGACTCATCACACGTCTTCTCAGCCAGCCATTCTATAGCTTTATTGTGGCTGTTATGATAAAACTAACAGCTTCCAATCTCCAGTTTTAAAGATTATTAGGCGGTTTTTAAACTCTTCCAAATTCCCACTATTAATAGCTCCTTAACAAACTTCTCCAGAACTGACCACACTGCCCACCCCTAAAGCCTTAAGATGGAAGAGTCTACAAAGAAAAGAGTAAATCTTAAACTCCAATGCAGCATTAACTCCTGAAACTCCTAAAACCAAGGGAAAGAAGTTTTGGAAGTCAGACTTGGGAATCCTATTAGTCATTAATTTATTCCCCACAATCATCTGCCATCTTCCTCAAGATCTCATCTCATTCGAGAAGCAGCTGTTACTAAATACTGTCTAGGTCCCAGGTGTTTGGGACTAAAAATATGAGGAAAGAGCTCAGATCCCTGCCCTCTCCACACACAGCCGCAAGGAAAGGGACAAGTGATCAAACGAAGAGCCATCTGCTTCCTGTGCTACCAGGGCCAGATAAGAAACAACATATGCAAACAAACAAAAGACTGGTCCTGTTTACTTAGCCAACAACAGATAAAACAGTTTGCAATTATATGCTTTGGATGCAAAGAAATTTTCTTCAGTCATGCCAAAAGCATAAAAATTATCACACTCTCTCCAAAGCCCAAAGTCTGATACACCAGAAAAGCCCTCTCCATCAGCACATTAGATATCCTCAAAAGATAAAAATGTTAACCATTTCTGAGAGATGACTGAAGAAAGAGCAATAGCACTGGCCATCTAAATGCAACACAAATTAGATTACTACTTTCCATATAATGTTTTCAGGCAGAATTTCCATTTTTAGCACATTTCAAAAAAGAATAAAAGCATTCTAGTGCTCATAAATGCAAGCTATAAATCATACAAGAAAAAGGTTTGAACATGGGCAAGGGCACAGTGATACAGAGCACCAGTTGCTCTTCTAAAGGGCCAGAATTTAATCACCAGCTCTAATGGTGGCAGCTAGCAACTGCCTATGGTCCTAGTTCCAAGGGAATCCAAAGCCATCTTCTAACCTCTGGGAGCACTGCAAACATACGGTGCACACACATACATGCTGGCAAAGCACTCATAGGTACAAAACAATAACATAACGCAAAACACAGAAGCCTGTTCGGGAAGCACGGCAGTCGAAGCACTCCTCTGATGCTGAAACCGTACCAAGGTCTACTCCAAGTCCATAAAGAGGATCTTTAGACAGGTCTCTGCCATGTAAGGCAGAAAGCTTTTAAAACTTACGAAAATCAATGCTTTTGGAGTTGGCGCAATAATTGTTCCAGGAGCCTGGAAAGACAGTGGTTAAGATGCTCACTGCTCTTCAGAAGAGCAGAGATCTGTAACCCCAGCACCTACATCAGGGAGCTTACAAGCACCTGTAACCCCAGCTCCAAAGGATCAGATACCTTCTGGCCTCTTGGGTAACTGCAATAATTTGCATAGCACCCCCACACCCACATGCATAAGTATAAACTTAAACATAAATTATTTGAAAATAGTCGCTGGGGCCATTCTTCCAGAGGACGTGGGTTCAATCCTCAGCAGTCACATGGTAGCTCACACCCTGTGTGATCTCATGCTCTCTTCTGGCCTCCACTAAGAACCAGGCACACATGAACAGAATCTAATCTAGAACACACCTGAGATTCACAAGTGCTATTTACTGATGGAAGAAATGTCTAGTGTGTCCCCTATGTTCCTAGCACTCTGGAACCTGGGAAAGAGCAAACGTAAGCATCTCTCCCCTGGTAGAAGTTATGTTCTAGGACGGGGAAGACCATAAATATGCACACATTCAACAATCCCAAGTGGGGAGGCCAATGAGTGGGAAAGGATCAGAAAGGCTGCAAATGAAGAAGACACTCTATCTGGGATGACCTCCTGAACAGCTTCAACGATACAGTGAGAGAAGAAGCCACTAGGGCGAGGACGGTGGACTCAGAGGAAAGGGCAGTGCACATAGTCACCTGATCCTGGCCTATTCAACACCCACGAGGCCAACCAGATGAAGGGACAGGAGAATAGTAAGAGGAGCTGGAAACAAGGTCAGAGGCTTGGGAAGGGGCAGAGAGGGTTGGTGCTGGCAGGGAACTTGGAGGCCTTATAAGAATATTAGCTGCCACTCAAGTGCATGAACAGACGCTAGCTGACATATTCCACTCGGGATGTGAGTAGCAGAGAATAATGATTATACTGGCCACAGCCAAAACGATAGATCACCGGTTAAGAGTGTTTGCTGCTCTTCCAAAAGACCCAAGTTCAGTTTCCAGCATCCACATCAGATGTCTCACAACTGCCTAGAACTCCAGGCTAAGGACTCTATCTGCAACCCTCTTCTGAGGGGGAAAGCACACAAATAAATAAGTAATAAAAAAAAAAAATTGGGGGGAGGGGGGCTGGAAAAATGACTCAGAGGTTAAGAGCACTCTGGCTGATCTTCCAAAGGTTCTGAGTTCAATTCCCAGCAACCACATGATGGCTCACAACCATCTGTAATAAGATCTGGTGCCCTCTTCTGGTGTGCAGGTGTACATGCAGGCAGAACACTGTATACATAATACATAAATAAATAAATAAGTCTTTTTTTTTTTTTTTAAGTTTTTAATGTCAGGCATGGTAACTCCTGTCTTTAATCCAAGCACATGGGAGGCAGAGGCAATCTCTGTGAGTTTGAGACCAATCTGTCTAAACAGTGAGTTCCAGGCCTGTCAGAGCTCCAGAGAGACCCTACCTTAAAAATAAATAAAAATAAAAATAAAAACCAAGCCGAGCAGTGGTGGCGCACACCTTTAATGCCAGTACTTAGGAGGCAGAAGCAGGAGGATCTCTGTGAGTTCAAGGTCAGCCTGGACTACAAAGCAAGTCCAGGACAGTCAAGGTTACAAAAGAAACCCTGTCTTCAAAAAACCAAAACCAAAAATAAATAAATAAATAAATAAATAAATAAATAAATAAATAAATAAATGCCTGAAGCCAGACATGGTGGCAAGCGCCTGTGACCCCAGCACTCGGAAGGCAGAGGCAGGAGGATCGCTGTTACTCCAGGGACAACCAGGGCCAGAGTAACCCTGTTTCAAAATAATAAATAAATAAATAAATAAATAAATAAATAAATAAATAAATAAATAATGATCGATCAAACAAACAATCCTGAAAATTTTCAAAAGCTGACTAAGCCGTGGTGGCTAGAACGGCCAAGATGGTAGAGTAGAAAATGGCACAACTCTGATTTCAATGGGCTTCTCAAATCTGGTCTTAGAATTTTATTTGCTTCTTTTTGTAGTTCTGGAGCTTGAACTTCGGCATTGTTCATGCTGTATGAGTAGTCTACCACAAAACAACAATGCCAGGCTCTTCCCATTGTTCTGACACAGGGTCTAAGGTGGGCTTGGGCTCTTCCTACCTCAGCTTCCTGCGTAGCTGAGATTACAGCTCTGTACTAAAGGTCCAGCTTTCTAGGAGCTGTTAAGATAAAAGTAAGCAGGATGTGATGAAACACAGCAAGTGACAATGAAATCACCAACAACACTAAGGAATGTGGCCTGAACAATGGAGGGATGAAGCTACTCTGGGATCTGGGAGCTCAGTGGTGGACCACATATCGGTGACTCGCCCTAGGCACTGTGGGCGTGGGAAGGACAGGTCACACACAGCAGGCTTGCAGACACACAGGAGTCTGAGCTGAAGAGAGAAACTTAGGTTTGGTAGCTGGAGAGAGAGCTAAGAGGTTAGGAACCAATTCCTAGCACCCACATGGTGGCTCAGAGCCACCTGTAGCTCCAGTTCCAGGGGATCCCACACTTTCCTCTGGCCTCCATAGGCCACACATACATGGTACACAGATGGACGGATGGACAGATGGAGAGACGGACGAACTATCCACACACAAAAATATAAAAATAAATAAATCTTTTTAAAAAGAAATTTAGGTTTTAATTTGGTTAGTAAAGCATGAAACTAAAGGAGATCATCAAGGGAGTGAAAAGATTTGACAAAAATTGTCAGCTTCACAGAAACACTCATTCCTCACACTGAGGGATGCACATACAAAACACAAATTACACATTCCCCTCAAGGTTCAGCAAACAGTCAACTCTTTCTTAGTAGTTTTATGATCAAGAACAACATTTAATCAGCAGGCTGAATTTTGTTTGTCTTAATCCGGGTTAAGGACCTGACAACAAAAAGTATGGGCAACATCTCACACTACTTCTCAGTACAAATTCAAAGTACCAGAATGTTAGCCTTGATCAGGGTCCAGGCTTCATGTAAGAAAACCTCATTCTAGAGAATGAGTAAACGTCTTAGGTCCTAAGAGACCTTGTTAAGCAAACATGAGGACTTGAGTTCAAATCCTCATCATCCATATAAACAGTCAGCTGTGGGTATATACACATACTTAACCTTCAAGTGAGAGAAGGCTAACAATTAGTGGGGCTTTGGGCCACCAGGCTAGCTTCACACGTCTCGAAGGAATTAAGGTTAAAGGTGATAAAAGCAGAACATCCAATGTCCCTCTCCAGCCTATGAGTGCACACAAGTGCATGTGTACCTGTACAAACACACACACACACACACACACACACCTTTCTGGTGCAATGAGGACTCTGAATTCTGAGAACATTATTTCACAGAGGAATAAGTTCTCCTTTCAGACTTGACAGCTACAGTGCTTTAAAAAGGAAAATATCAACTCCAGGGTCCCACTTACTTTTGCAAGAGTCTGTATGAGGAGATAGGAGTGAACAGGAAAATATAATAATGGGGGGTAGAGGTGTTTGGCCTACATAAAATATGAAAAACTTAAATCACAAAAAGAATTAAAATTAATTACATAATTAAGTAAAAATTCAAAAATATTCTCTTGAATTAAGTAAAATTTTACTTATTCAAGAAAGCCTGCCCTTTCTGAGTTCTCAGTCCCTGAGTTTTAACCATCTCAGTTGCTTGAGGCAGACTCCAAGAGACACCAAATACACTCAGTAAAACCTAATTAATTACTTAAACCACAACAACAACAAAAAAGTTTTGTTTTGTTTCATTATGCTCAACCACACAAAAGGCATTCTCAGCTTTGGTGGTTTTTCAAATACATTCTGCATTACCTCGGTAACTTACTCACTGCTCCAGCAACCATTCTCACTATTCTCTCTGGAATTTAAAAAAACAGGATTTTGTAATGATATAAATGTATATGAAAAAATAATTTTAAAAAAGCAGGATTTTTGATGGTGAAGGGGGTGTGGCCTTTCAATTTTCCATTCAATGCAGCCAATCAGTACATTTCTTTTTTTGTTTTGTTTTGTTTTTCGAGACAGGGTTTCTCTGTGTAGCCTTGGCTATCCTGGACTCTCTTTGTAAACCGGGCTGGACTCAAATTCACAGCGATCTACCTGCCTCTGCCTCTGGGGTGCTGGGATTAAAGGTGTGCGCCACCACCACCCAGCATCAGTCAGTACATTTCACATGCCACCATAGGATGGAGTAACAGGGATGTATTCCATGCATTATACAATTGACTATTTCATTTTGTTTATTTATTGATTTGATTTATTTATCATGTATATAGTTTTGTGTCCCCATGTACAACTGCACACCAGAAGAGGGCACTAGATCACATTATAGATGGCTGTGAGCCACCCTGTGGTTGCTGGGAATTGAACTCAGAACCTTTGGAAGAGCAATCAGTGCTCTTAAACCTCTGAGCCATCGCTCCAGCCCCAACTGTATTATTTATAATGTATTTTATCACTTTTAATTATATGTACATATCTTTGTATGGGTATGTGCACATATGTGCAGATGTCAAGCTTGGATCCTCTGGAAGAGCAGTAAATGCTCTTAAGTGCTGACCCATCTCTCTAGTCCCACAACTGACCATCTAAAGTGTACAGTCCTATTTGCACCATTCAAAGGTTACAAAGCCAGCAAGTCCTAACAACTCCATTTCTCCAGCCTCATCTGTCTTTCCGCTCCCACCTCCATCTCTGGTTTTGAAGCTCTACTTGCCTCAACACTCCCCAAATCCCTGGAAGCCTCTTGACAATATTCCTCTGCCCAGAGCCTAACTTCTGTTCACCCAGTCTTGGGCACTAGTGCTCTCCAAATCCAGGGCCCTCCAAAGCTCATTTAGTCTTGCCTCTCACACTGAACCATCTTGCCCATGAAATGCCTTCCAAAGACCTCATTATTATTCTTGATAATTAACCTGTATCACTTCCCCCACTAACTACAAAATACATGAGTATAAGGACCATGTCTCTGTGACATATGCAGTAAGACAAGTCCCACTAAAGGACTGCTCCCATTCTCAAATCTACAGGAGACATTTTACAATGTTTTCTAGGAAGTCAAGTCTCTTAGATTCCTGGCCTGGTTCTGGCCTGGACAAAACTGCTCTTCTGGCTCCTGTTCTGAGGCAAACACAGGTTCTGACAAAGTACTGCCTAGAGCCATCTTTGCATGTGCACCAACAGTTAATTTCATATAGGCCCATCAGCCCCTAGACACCACACATACCCGGGGGACCCACAAAGTCTTCCTGCCTGCATACCCAGCTGTGCCTCCCTCAGCTCCTCTCAGTGTCTCTCCTAAACACACACAAACTAAGCAAACAGGCAGGCACCAGACAAGCCTCTCTTCTAGACAACCTATCTACACCCTTTGCCCATGTCAATTGTAAAACATGTCAGTGTAACTTATAAAAATTTTGCATCTATTTCTGAAGACCTCCCACACCAAAACGCTCATTTAAGACGCAAGCACGGCTTTCCTGGTTGGTTTCTTCACACCCAGCCATTCAATCCCACTACCACTCCTCTCTGGACCACAGCTAGGTTCTCCTTTTCACAGAGCCAATAGCATCATGTTAATCCCATCTTCAATGTTTCAGTGACTCCTCAGTTTAAGACAGCACGCCATAGCTATAGCACACTCTGTAAGGCTCTGTCTCGTCTGAACTCATCCCACACCTCTCCTGGCTTCTCCACATTTGGGCCTGAGTACGCAGCCCTGCCTCCATACGCCTTCCCAGATAACCCAACGTTGCCTCCTCTGTGGAGACTCTTCTTTCTGTTCCCCTGCTCCTCTCTTGCCCTTTAACTTATAGCTCAGTAGGAACTTCTTCAAAATATAATAGCCTGTCCAAAATTTTTAGATTTAATTTCTTCATAGCACTTTACTCAACTGTAATTTTATATTTATTTACATGACTTTATTAACCTTGTCTTCACCTCCAAGCTAGACGTTCCTTGAGGTACTGACCCTGATTCACAAGACATAAATAATTATTTCTTCCTTCTCACCTTCTCATCACATAAGTGAGATCTATAAACAGGTCATTACAAGATTGACTTGGGAATAACTAAAGCAGTACTGATTGATAAGCCATAAATACCATGGTAAGAAGCAACAGGAACAGCACTGTAGGTGTGTGTGGGAGACTTAATAATTTAAAGGGTATCCAATTAAACAAATGTCCTTGATGGCAACTATGGCAGGAGAAGCAGGAGTTATGTTTAAAGAGGGTGGGGAGGCTGCACACTGGAAGCCTCTAAAACAGCAGCACTGACTCAATGAGTTGTTACTATGTACTGAGCATGGTACATGGTTTAGTTCATTTCATCTTCACTGAAGCAAGAGTAACAAACAGTATTAATTTCTCAAACTAAGATATATCTGATAGTAAAGAGACATAATTAGCAATTCTGCAAGAAAAAAAATATATGCAAATGGCACCAGATCATACCATGGTGACATCTATAGCACCTTACAATTCAATAGGTTGATATAAAAATGCCATGTTAGCAAATGCAAGCAGAGAAAGGGGCTAACCTAAGCAAATTGACTAAAATCACACAGCTGATGTTTCTTACACCCAGTTTACAACCCATTCTCTAACACACTTACGGTGCTGACATTAAACACAGGGCCCCATCCAATGTATCTGACTGCTCTACCATGAGGTTATATATCCCCAAGCCTCAGAGTCTATCCCATACCCATCCCTCTGTCCCCCAACACCCAACAGGGTCTCACTCTGTAGACCAGGCTGGCCTTGAATAGGTGATCCACATGCTTCTGTCTCCCCAGCGCTGGGATTAAAGATGCATACCACCATGCCTGGCTAGAGTCTTTTTTCTTCTCCTTCTTCTCCTTCTCCTCCTCCTTTTTCTCTTCAAGACAGGGTTTCCCTGTATAGCCTCGGCTGCCCTGAACACACTTTGATATCTGGCCTCACAGACATCTGCCTGCTTCTGCCTCCCCAAGTGGTGTGTGTGTGTGTGTGTGCGCGCGCGCATGTATTTACTTTTATTTTATGTGCACTGATGTTTAGCCTGCATGTATGTCTATATGAAAGCATCAGATCCTGTAGTTACAGACAGATGTGAACTGCTGTGTGAATGCAAGGATTTGAACTGCTGTGTGAATGCAAGGATTTGAACCTAGGTTCTCTGGAAGACCAGTCAGTGCCCTTAACCCCTGAGCCATCTCTCCCTCAGAGTCCATTTCTTAACCACAAAACTATCCTGCCTTAAATTATGTGCCCTAAAAATATCGTTAGCCCACGTAGTAAACAAAGAAAATGTGGTGCTGTTGCAGACGATTAAAATAAAAAACTGATTAGAAACAGGCAATGTTATCTGGCAGTGAGAGCTATTTCTCATCATAAGTTGTGAGTGGCAGATGGCTTAAGCCTCTAAATCCTAGCACATGGGAGGCAGAGGCATGCAGATCTCTGTTTGTCTGTATACTGAGTTCCAGGCCAGATGGTCCAGGAGTTAGTGTACACTGGCTAGACATGGTAGCACATGCCTTTAGTCTCAGCATTTGGGAGGCAGAGGCAGGTGGATCGCTGTGAGTTCCAGGACAGCCTGGTCTACACAGGGAGTCCAGGACAACCAAGGATACACAGAGCAACCCTGTCTCGAAAAACAAACAAAGAAGTGTACACTGTTCTTATAGAGAGCCTGATTTGGTTCACAGCGCCCACTTAGTATGCTCACAACCACCTATAACTCAAGCTCCAGGAAAGCTGGTGCCTTTATGGGAACCTACACACAAACACACACACACACACACACACACTTTTACTTAATTAATAATAATAAAATCAAATGTCAGAAACTGTTTTAGCATTCTCATTTAAGAACAAAGTGAGCTAGGTGTGGTGGCACATGCCTTTAACCCCAGTACTTGGGAGGCAGCAGGCAGACAGATCTCTGTGGGTTTGGGGCCAGTCTGCCTATATATCAAACTTCAGAATAGCCAGGACTACATAGAGACCCCCTGTCTCAAAACAAAGCAAAACAAAACAAAACAAGAATGGTCTGAATTGGAAGCCCTTAGTGAGCAGTGCGGGCCTCTCATGCCAGAAAGGCAGCTGTAGCTTGCATGCAACAGGAAGCAACAGAGGTGAGCTACTACAGCTGGGTGACTTGCTTTCAAAGGGAAATCAATTTTCTTTTCCTGTTCTCTTTCATACCAATATTACTGAGAAGGAAAATCTAATGACTTTGGCTCTAGAAAAGGAAATGTCACTCTGGCACTTGTATTCATGGTGTGAGAAGGCAGGCATTCTCATAAATAGTAACCTGCTTCGAAGAACGCCTCAACACATGCCAGGGAGTCACTGACAAAGCTGCAAAGTGACAATGAAACAAGGTAGCAGCAGATCTGTAAAGTCAAGGAAAGACAAAACGTTCTCATCTGAAACTGATGTGACATGGAACAGCTTTTCCATGCTGTAAGCTTGGTCCACCTGGCCAAACCTCCCATACAAATGGGGCAACAATTCTCTACCCGTGTGCTTAGTAACTAAGAACACAATCAATCGCACTGGGAGTTTGTATTCTCATTCTTATTGAAGGAACCAACATCACTACCCAGAACAAAGGGGTCAAATGCAGAGAGCTGCCTTTGCAGTGGGAAGCAGGAGGCCTTGGCAAATGTTTGGCATTCACACACAAGGAAGGCTAGACACTGAGTGACACTTCCTAAACAAGCATTGGGGGGAAAACTGAGAAAACTATGAGTGCTGGAATATCCTTAATTTCCTCCCTAAAGATATAATAAAAACTACCCAGAAACAGTCTACAAAGTGAGTCCAGGACAGCCAAGGCTACACAGAGAAACCCTGTCTCAAAAAAACCAAAAAAAAAAAAAAAAAAAAAAAAAAAAAAGTACCCAGAAACAATGCAGAGGGTGGGAAAGTACCTCAAAGAGCAAAACCTTAGCATACAATTAACAGCTCTTATGTATTTTAGGGGCCAGAGAGATGGCTGTGTATTTAAGAACACTCAGAGAACCCAGGGTCAATTTCCAACACCCACATGGCAGCTCCTAACTTTCTGTAACTCCAGTTATGGGGAATTGGATGTTGTCTTCTTGCTATTTTGGGCACAAGACACGCATATGGTGTACAGATATATATATGCAGACAAAACACTCAAACACAGAAATAAAAATTAAGACAAAAAACATTTTATCATTATCATTTCAAGGAGAAGTGCCCAAGGGTGATATGCCATATTTCCAATAAAAAAATTTTTTAAACCTTGAAGGGTTGTTTGTGTGTGTGTGCACATATGTGTGTGTCTATGTGTATATATATGTGTTCATATCGGTACACATGTGGGTGGAGATCAGACATTGATATCACGTGTCTTCTTCATTTGCTCTCCACTTAATTTTTGAGACAAGATCTCTCACTGGACCTGGAGCTCATCAACTCAGCAAGCCAATAAATTTTAAAGTCCATCAGTCTCCCAGAGCTAGGATTGTGGATATGTGCTGCCACACCTGGCTTCTCACCTGAGTGATGGACTCAAAACCAGGTCCTTGCCCTTACACAGCAAGCTCTCAAGTGTGAAGCCTTTGGCCATTACATACACAACTGTGTTGCCTTGTACATTGTCCCTGGTTGTTTATTCAGCCCAAGAAGAAGAAAAAAACTTTTTCTTGCGGGTGTGTGTGTGTATTGTTTTGTTTTGTTGTTTTTCGAGACAGGGTCTCTCTGTATTAGCCTTGGCTGTCCTGGACTCACTTTGTAGACCAGGCTGGCCTCAAACTCAAGCAATCCACCTGCCTCTGCTCCCAAATGCTGGGATTAAAGGCGTGCGCCACCACGCCTTGCCCCCCAAAAGAAAATTTTACATTTCAGTCAAAACAATGGTTTTTCTACAGTGATACTTTCAACAACTGGAGCTAGGTGTTTATTTGCTGTGATGATGTGCTCAGCCACAGCTGTGGTCTCTACCCATGTAAGCTCTGCTAGCACAACATCAAGTGCAAATCAGAATTAGCACATAAAAGAAAAGAAAACCCTCTCCAGATATTGCCACATAGTCCCTGGGAAACAAATTTGCCCACCGTTGAGAATTTAAATACCTGTGTTGTTATATTCAAATGTATAACTAATATGAAATCCACAGACCTAATACCATTACTTCCTTGTCCTACTGGTTGTGGGGAATGTGCTAACATGCCATATTCTTTGTTCTCTAAAATAAACTGAGCTGCCTGAAATAGTAACTACACAGATGTCTCAAACTGAATTAGGAAACAGGAGCAAATATTCTGAGACTCTGAAAGCTGTTAAGGAGCAATCACTCCTTTGGTGACTTGGTGTGCTTCTGGGGCCAGGAGGGGCTTTTGTTGCTGAGCAACTCAGGAGAAATTAGGAAGCCAAGAACAAGAGAAGTCAATCACACAAGAACCAAGTCCCTGGTCTGAGTGGAACAGAGAATTCTGAAGCTTGTTTTCCCACAACATAACTGTAAAGAGAACATTAAGAAAGGAAATGAAAAAAAAAATAAGAACAAAGCAAGAGGTTGCAGAAATAGCTCAGCTTGTCTTGCAAGCAACAAGAACCACGTTCAGTCCCCAGAATTCACAAAAGATGCTAAGCATAATGGCTGTGCTTAGAATCCCAGCAGCACTGAGAAGGAAGAGATGGCGGGATTGTCCTGGCTCACTAGCCAGCTAGCCTAGCCTACTTGGTACACAGGCCAGTGCAAAACTGTCTCAAAAGAGGCAGACAGACTTCCCAAGGATGAAACCCACGCTTGTCCTCTGGCCTTCACATTCTCAAGTTTGAAGTCTGCCACACAAGAACTTGTACTGTAGGATTCCTTTATATTATAAGTCCAGAAAGAACAGAAAGCAGACATGATGAAAATGTCCTAAAATTACAGTGATAGTTGTCAATGCCTGTAAATATACAAAGGTCATTAAATTGTATACTTGAAGTAGGAAAGTTATCTAATGAGTATAAATTGTATCTCAGCACAAAGTGTCCACAGCACACACCAAAGCAGCAACATTACAAGGTTTGTAAGAAAGGCTCAGTATTTGCTCCAGCAAAGATGCACCTGTCCATGAAATTCACAAAGATGAGCCACACCTCTGTGGATAAGAAAAGCTCCACTTCAAGATACAAAATATTTAAGCACATGGAGCTCTAGTTCATGAAATGCTGACTGTGAAAAGACCAATTGGACTGCAGTACTCTTCGGCATGCAGAAATCCTTGTCAGCCTTACTGCCTCTGAATAATATTCTTAGAGGAGAATAAGATAAACAAGGGTCTAAGATTCACAGCCATCTGCAGTCATGGCACTTAATGAAGTAAATAACAAGGCAAATTTTATACCCAATATAATTATACTTCATACATACATGAAGCTCCTAATCCACAGAGACAAATTATAAAAAAGGAAGCATGAAACTCACTAGGGCAGGGCCACTAACCACAGCACCCAAGTCTCAAGTCAAACCACAGTGCTGTTCTCCGAGTTTGAGTCATTCTGAGTGGGCACAAGTCTTTCTAAGGTTTATCGACCCCGCAATCTTTGCAAACCTGTTGTATGATTCAAAGAGAAAAGCAGAAAAAGCCAATAAAACTATTCTATTCCAGATGTCAGCAGCTGCTGATTGTCCAGCAAGGAGTGCTGTGGAATCCCCAGAAGCTGGACTACAGTACTTAAAAATGCAACAATAATGCCACCACCTCTAGAGCAGATTCTCCTGTCAATGCCTCCCTCATATCATCACCACCCAAGAAACTAAACATATGGATTTAGCGTCTTTAAGCTCATAGAATCTGTGATCTTGTGGCGGAGGGAGAGACAATGTTAGCAAATGCTGTGCTGCATAGTATTTCAACTGAGGTAAGCACTATGGAGGAAAGGCCAGGTAAAGTGATGGAGAGTCGTTAATTTATTCTAGGCAATCAATAGCAAGAGTCCACATGTCATAAAGGAAGGAACCCTGAAGGAAGTGGCAATCTGGGGAGAGAAACAGACTAGTTCAGAGGTCTAAGACAGGAACACTCTTGTAAAATATCAAGGTAGCTAAAGCAGCTGATGGCAGAGGAGGAGAAGCAGCAAGACAGCATCTACCCAAAAGAAGACAAAGCCTCGGAAACAATGGTTCCAGAATCACCATCTGAGTTACATTTTAACAGAACCCCTGTCTGAGCTCCTGAGGTTAGGTACCTGTTGCAGCAGTTAGATTTAGGATGTACTTCTGCAAGCATCCAGATCTGTCAAGAGACTGGCTGTGAAGGGAAATAAGGAAGAGTCAAGACAGTTAGGATTTGGCTCACACTTACAAGAAAGAGTCACCATTGACCCATACAAGGAGGAAAAGAAAATAAGAATTTAGTTTGTGTTAGGTTTGAGATGCCTCACAGGTAAGACACAGGTATGGGTCAAAAGGTCAGGAAGCACCAGTCAGTGGTGCACACCTGTTACCAGAGCACAGAGGCAGACGCAGGGGGATCTCTGTGAGTTTAAGGCCAGCCTGGTCTGAAGAGCAAGTGCAGACAGGCAAGGTTTCATGAAGAAACCTTGTCTCAAAAACCAAGAAGTTCTGCATACACATAATTCTAACAGTCCTCAGCACAGAAACAGGACCAACATCTATGAGACTGGATGGTAACAAAATAAACTATTAGGAATAACTGTCAAGGAAGAAAGGAATAAACTTGGGCTGGACCAGCTGATACAGTGCTTACTTAGCATGCACAAAGCTCCCAGCACTGAATAAACCAGATGGAGGCACAGCAGTTGGGAGGTGGAGGCAGGAAGATCACAAGAAAAAAGGGCTAGGGTAAGAGAAAAAAGAAAAAGGATTGAAACAAACATGATATTATAGGTAGCCAATAAGTCTGGGGGGGGGGGAGGTAGGCACAACACCTGCAATGATGGGTGATGAGAAGCCTGTGTCAGGTCTTCACAGGACATCCTGACATGGAAACAATACACCTGTCCATTCAGAGAGACTCTTATACCTAACAAGTGCTTATGGACAAATTCCACATTAATGCTGAAACCAAATGTTATGTTTGTTAAATTCCAGGAACCTCCAGTCCTGGCTGCTTCCCACTGGAGGAGGATACATCAGATGGAAACACTTCTCCCTGCTGTTTCTTAGGTTGAAATACAACAGCTGGCCAAATGAAAACGTTTGCCAAGCTGGGAAAATTTAAGGAAAAAAAACTACTTGGCAAAATAATAAGTGTTACATGGCTATAAAACCAGCTTTCTTGTATGTTGAGTACCTAAGAGAACATTTTTAAGGTTTACTTAATGTGAAAAACAAAATTTTGGGCTAGAAGATGGTTGTCAGGAAAGCGCTTGCCCTGCTCAAATAAGAATTGGGATCAAGGCCTGCACATGTGATCGCACATACGTGTAACCCTGGCCTGGGAGAGGATAAATAGGAGGGTCTCACAGAGTCTCTAGCCATCTAGTCTGCCTACTTAGCCAATCCCAATGAAAGACTATCTCAAAGAAAAATGGCCAGGGAAATTGCCTGCTAAAAGCACTTGCCAAAAAAATCTGATGACCCAGGCTGGAGAGATGGTTCAGAGGTTGCACTGGCTGCTCTTCCAGAGGTCCTAAGTTCAATTCCAGCAACTACATGGTGGCTCACAATCATCTATGATGAGATCTGGTGCCCTCTTCTGGCGGGAAGGCACACATGCTGGCAAGGTGTTGTATATATAATAAATAAATCATTTATTTTTAAAAAAAAAAGTCTAATGACCTGATTTGATGCCTGAAACCACACGTGGTAGAAGAGAATAAAGTGAAAGTTGTTCTCTGAGCTCCACATGTGTTCTGTGACATGAGCACCAACACACATACACATCCATGTCTACCCAATCCGTGCACGCACACCTCACCCACATACACAATGCATGTACAATATATGTGTGGCATATGGCAGCCACAGGTGCCCTTGTCAAGCCTCCACATGTACACGAACACACACCTCATCCATATATACAATGCATATGCACACGCACACACACACACACCTCACCCATACACATGTAAACAATGCATGCACTATATATGTGCACACAATAAGTAAGAGAAAAGGCACTGTCAAATGTCACACAAGGAAGCCCCCAAGCCTCCACATGCACATGCAGACATATGCACATGCGGGTGGAATTTAAAGCACAGAAAACAACGTGAGAGATGGTGATAAATTTAACCAGGGATGTAAAAGTTGGTACCACAAACTCAATCTGAAAGGATTAAGTGAAATGGGGCAAACTTAACATATTATTCATGAAATTTTTAAAACACTTGATGTAAAGAGGTTTAATTAGATTTTTCAAAAAAAAAAACTATGTACAAATTATTTAACAGTAGAAGTTATTTACTAAATGGGAACAGGCTAATAATGATATGTAATGATAACAGTAGAGAGTGGGTTTATGGGTAGGAGTGCAGTTCAGTTGGAAAAGTGCTTGGATAATATCCTTCAAGTCCTAGGTTGGCTCCCCAGCACTATATAAACCAGGTATGAGACAACCAGCACCTGAGGGGTTGGAGCCAGGGCAATCCAGCTAGAGAATCCCTGGAGAAGTATGCATAGGACCTGGTTTGGTGGGGGGGGGGGGGGGGGGGGGGGGCACGTGGCTATATGCAAATTTAAAAGAGCAAAGTGGTAAATAAGTAAACATACCTCATGAGTACAGAGTGCAGACTGTACTGTCACGTTTCCTACTGGTGAATCACCGCCCCCCGCCCGCCGCCCCCAACCCTGCCCCTCGTGACTCCAAGTACAAAGAAGAATGTTGTAAAAAGAAGCCCTGGACAGACAGCCTTACAGAAGGCCAGTTAAAGTTTCAACTGGCTGCCTGGTGTCAACAGAAATATTCTTTATAGCTTTAGCTATACTTATCTTCTTAACCAAAAATATTAAGCCCACTGTACTTCCATTTTCCGTGTCTATTGTCAAAATAAAAATCAATAACTCAAATTTAACAAAATAAATATGGCAGCACCCTTAGATTAGGTGTTTGTTTACAAGAGAATCTTTTAAGAATAAACGAACTGCTGGGCGGTGGTGGCGCACACCTTTAAGCCCAGCACTTGGGAGGCAGAGGCAAGTAGATCGCTATGAGTTCAAGGCCAGCCTGGTCTACAAATCAAGACCAGGACAATCAAGGCTACACAGAGAACCCTTGTCTTGAAAATAAATAAATAAATAAATAAATAAACAGACAGACAGACAGATAGACAAATGGACCTGAAATATATAATCAATGATAACTACAAATAGGGAGGCAGTAAGTGCAGACTCAGATGGAAGAATTTTTAATGTCTATCCCTGAGTACAAGAATATATTCACCCTTCCCATTACAGCAGTAATTTGTGACTACTAGCTTTATAGGACGGGAATATGCCTTCACAAACAGCAGACCCTAACCCTGCTCAGCACACAACATAGTCTTCAGTGAAAAGTTCCTTTAGCCCCTATTCCAAACAGACTACCTGGGATTTTAAAGAAGAAAGACACAAGACCACTCACTTCATGAGTTTCCGACAGAAATGTAACACCTCCCTACAGCAGTTGGTCAAGATCTTCGAAAGAAGTTCATTACTTCAAAAACCATTAATTTATAAGACAAAGTGTTCCAAATGGTAAGTGCCAAAGTAAGAAAAATATTATACTTCTTTAAAGAATGGGGTGAGTAAGGTTAATGCTATAAATATTTTATATAAAAACATGCCTAAATTAAATCACTAGAGTATGATATTAAATGTCAGCTCTAGTGTAATAACAGCTACAGAGGTACAGCTTTTCCATAAACCACTGGCTTAAGTAAGGCCTCATCTTGACATTTATAAATTATTAACACAGGCTGTAAGTATCACTAGGTTAAGACAGAGCCCCTTGATTTATATAACTGAACATTATCAGTAAAAGAAATTTTATGTGCATTTCTTTTTCAAGGTTTAAAAAAGAAAAGATGCAGCAGCTATGTCTTTATCAGTCTAAACCACCTAAATACTGGGAGAAGAGGAGGAGGAAGAAGAGGATCTAAGTAACTGGGCATGGAAGTGAAGGCAGGAAGAGTGGGAAGACAGGACTAGCCTCAGTCCCCACAGAAAGTCAGAGCAGCAGAACAGAGTAACAGCAGCATGCCAGGCAGCTGAGACTGCTTCTTCCACAGGCAAACACATCTCCCACCAAGATTGGCGTTGGTCATGTGCTGACAGACTTAATCAATACCACATAGCTATTTTCCTAAGCTTTGAACTCATACAGTGCAAGATAAAAGCACAGTACAGCAATGGAGAGATAGAATCATTAAATACAGTCTGCATCCCAACTGTTCAAAGCTAAGTACCCTTGATCAACCTCCTCCATTTTGTACTCAAGAAAAAAGTAAACCTATAAGCTAATACTCATTCCATACACTAAAGCAAACTACAAAAATACCAGATGCTCAGTTTATTGCCCAATGTAAAGGAATAGTGAAGAGCCCCAGGCTCTGCTGACCTTTAAGGGCACCTGGAAAAATGCAAGCAGCACTTCAGACCATAAATTGCCAAAACAACTGACAAGCAACCTGGAGTGGAGGATTGAAATGTAACAGGAAATTGTAACAGCATCCTCAAGAATGATTCTCTCACACATCACAGCAAACAAAACTTCTTGGGAAAGGCTTTCAATGGAAAAACTATCACTTTCTGTTCAAGTTAATCAGATGATGTCCATGAGAGTTGGAAAAATGCACAGAACTTTATCCTTGCTCTCACCCTAATTTACCTCACAGATTCCAAACTAACAGACGGTATGACTAACCACGTAGAAACTGTGCCATTTGCCACAATCAGTAATTTATAGTATTTTTTAACCAGCTGGGTATGGTGTGTCTCCCCTATAGGCTTGTCACTTCTGATACTTTGAAACAATAACAAGATATAGAGTATGTAAGCAGTACTTCAGAATATATAAAATTGTAGTCTTATGAAAAAACAACAGTAGAAATATGTTAATATTTCCATACCATAGCATACATATAAAACACTAACTCCTCCTTTCCAATTCACCAACACATACATGCCTTCCTTAATGATATCTTGTGCTTGGCCCTGCCCCTTCCTGAAGGAGAGATAAACCTGTTTTTCAGGATCCCAAGTGCAGGATCAGAACAGTCTTGTGAGAGAACAGGTGAGGTTAATCCACTAGAAGACCAACCACCTTGATTGGGGCCAGGTGAAAAGATTCTGTGACCAGAATCTGGGAGGAGATGTATAAATGAGCCGAAAACTGGAGGAGGGGTCTTTGGAGACTTGGGATACTTTTGGCTGCACTTCGAGACGCTCCTAGGGAGAACCGCTCGAGGGAAGGCTTCACAGCTCCGGCTCCTGCTGAGGTTCTGGGTTCTGGTTACTCCAGGTTCCAGTGGAAGAAATCCTGCTGATTACACCAGGAGAATCGTTCATCGGAACTGACATCCTTACGGTTTTGTTGTTGTGTTCCTTAATCCTCATTTCCTATGGCTTTGGTTAGTTGGGTTATAAGTGATGTACGCTCAGTTAATAAGTTGTAATAAAATATATTGGCTAAGAAAACTGAGCATACACCTTCCCTTTTTTGATTTGTTGTAGAGTTTTGTAGCTGTTTTTCCAGAGCTGAGGAGCCCAGGGCCTTGTGGGTTCCCTTCCCGTTTTTGAAGAAGACAAAATGGGGACAATGATGGTGATGACACACATTGTGGCTGTGAGAAGACAATCTATGTAAAGTACCAATGGTAAGAAACAACTTGGTTCCCATCTGTGGAACCAGCTGGCAAGAATCTCCAGTGAGCATTTGCTTTGCTAGTAAGAAGCTTGCCTTCACTTCTCTAAAAGACCCTCCCAGGGCCAAGTCAACGTTCCATGGCCTGAAGAAATATGGTCTGCAGGTTTCTACTTGAATCCACAAGAGCAGGCATTAAGCCTTATTTACCCTGAAAGCACTCAAACATTTGATGAGCATATTCCATTAGACTTCACTTTTCGTTAGACACTAACAAGTTTTCCTATTTCGTAATCAAAGAGCATAGATTCTGAAGGCAGACTGATATGGTTCTCACTGTGAGGGTTTGTGCTTATTTCTATGTATGCATGCCTGCTGTCTTTATCCCTAAGGAGGCCTGGAGAAGGTGTATCTGAAATTGCAGTTAGCAGCAGTTTTGCGCAGCCTGATGTGGTTACTGGGACACAAACCCAAGTCCTGTGCAAGAGCAGCAAGTAAACCATCTTCCAGCCTGTTTCTTGCTCTTTTGAGACAGTCTCCCTACATGCCCAGCTGACATGAAGCTCAGGACATGATTAAGGCTAGCATGAGATTTAGGAGCCTCTTGCTTTTACTTTCCAACAGCTGGGACTGTGGAATACACCACCATGCGGTTTACAAGGTTCTGGGAATCGAACCCAGGACTGCTACACAAGTACTTTACCAACTGACCTATCTCCAGCCCTCTTTTCTTCACACACACACACACACACACACACACACACACACACACACACACAC